>SJYV01034227.1:1015419-1051632 GCA_006410875.1 Neotragus pygmaeus | reverse complement strand
CAGTCTGTTGTTCCACATCCAGTTCTAACTGTTGCTTCTTGACCTGCATACAGATTTCTCAGGAGGCAGGTCAGGTGGTCTGGTATTCCCATCTCTTGAATTTTCCACAGTTTGTTGGAAAAACATGTCATGTTGCATGTGATATTCCTAAGGATTTTAGATATCAGGACAGAAAGACAAACAGCAAGCTATGAAAGGGATGTACTTTTTATTTAATAAATTAAAAGATATCAGAAAAATAAGAAAGAAAAATAATATTCCAAAAGAAAAAATGATAAATTATAAGGAGAGAGAGTTCACCACAGAAACTATAACCAATGAGTACAATCAACATGGTATTTTTAATGTTCAGCTTTAGTTATAAAAAATCGAACAGTGAGAGAACTTTTGTCTTGATAAATTATTAAATGATGGATATAATGCTTATATTCATAGAGTGATGAATCGAGCACTCTCATACATTCTTGGAGTGTAAAGAGAAAGATATGCAACTTGTGGAAGGAGATTTGGCATAGGTGACAAAAGTCTTAAAATATGCATATCCTTTAACCTTTTGATTTAGGAATTTTTATCCTTAGGGCATTGGTTCTCAAGCAGGAGCGTTTTGCCAGTTGGGGGACATTTGGCAATCTGGAGATAATGATTGTCAAGATATGGGAAAAGGGTTATGCTACTGCTACTGGCATTTGTGCGTGCATGTCAGCGTCAATTTATGATAAAAACTCTCTACAAACGGGATAGAAAGAACCTACCTCAACATAATAAAGGCCATATACAACAAACCCACAGGAAACATTCTCAGTGGTGAAAAACTGAAAGCGTTTCCTCTAACATCAGGAACAAGACAAAGATGTCCGCTTTCGTCACTTTAATTCAACATAGTTTGGGAATTCCTAGCCACGGCAATCAGAGAAGAAAAAGAAATAATGGGAATCCAAATTGGAAAGGAAGTAAAACTGTCACTGTTTGTGGATGACATGATACCATACTTTGAAAATCCTAAAGATACTACCAGAAAACTACCAGAGCTCATCAATGAATTTGATGAAATTGCAGGTTACAAAATTAATACACAGAGATCTCTTGCATTCCTGTACACTAACAGCGAAAGATCAGGATGACAAATTAAGAGAACAATCCCATTCACCATCACAACAGATAGAATAAAATGCCTAGTAATAAACCTAAGGAGGCAGAAGACCCGTTCTCAGAATAAAACTATACAATAGTAATGAAAGAAATCAAAGGTGACACATTCTATGATGCATGGAACAGCCCTCCAAGGGTAAGAATTATTGGTCCAGAACATCAATAGTGTCATTGTTGAGAAACCCTGACTTAGGGGGGAAAGCTCAAGTAAGTATACAGGGATATGTATTCAAGAATATTCAATGCAGCATTGTATAAAAAGTTAAAAATTAGAAGCAGAGCACATCCATAGAGGACTAGTTAACTCATACTCCTTGCATGCACTAGAATACCACAGAGCCACTAAAAGTTAAATAAATTTGTGTTCATTGGTATGGAAATACATAGCGCTAAGTATCTGGTTTCAGAATCACATGCCTAATATGATAATATTTTGTGTTCATTCCCTGGTGGCTCAGCTCGTAAAGAATCTACCTGCAATTCAGGAGACCCAGGTTCAATTGCTGGGTTGGGAAGATCCTCTGGAGAAAGGATGGGCTATCCACTCTAGTATTCTTGAGCTTCCCTGGTGACTCAGCTGGTAAAGAATCCACCTGTAATGCGGGAGACCAGGGATCAATCCCTGGGTTGGGAAGATCTCCTGGAGAAGGGAAAGGCTACCCACTCCAGTATTCTGACCTGGAGAATTCGATGGACTGTATAGTCCCATGGGATCACAAAGAGTCAGACACAACTGAGCGACTTTCACTTTTATATGTATAGAAAATGTCTGAGTGCTTTTAACCAACATGTCATTTATTTGACAGTGGTTTTCTCTAAGTGGAAACATAACGTGTGTGTGTGTAGGGGGGGCGCGTGCTCAGTCGCTTGGTCGTGTCCAACTCTTTGCAACCTCATGAACTGTAGCCCACCAGGCTCCCTTGTCCATGGAATTTTCCAGGCAAGAAGACTGGAAACATGATGGGTGATTGTAATTGTTTATTTTAGCTTATAGTTTTCTATTTTTCTTTCAACAACATGACTAATGGAGACCTTGTAATGTAGTGTTTATGACCAAGGACTTTAGAATCAGACACCAAGAGGCCTGGCTTGGTCCTTTCCCTGCAATATTAAGACCCAAACGATCTGGTACCAGTGAGCCTACAGTCTCCCTGTAGCTGTAGCAAGCTGCTGGGGCTGCCCCCCAGAATGCTTCATCCCAATCCCCATAAAGCCACCTCATGACATGATGTCACCTTATCCCTTTTCTTTTCCTGAAAGTCATCCAACAGCAACAATTTTTGTTGAAACTGGAGACAAAACTTTAAATTACTTGTAAGAACTGTCCAAAGCAGTCAAGAGAGAGCAGGAGAATAAACAGGGGAGACTATGAGGAGGTGAGAGACTGCAGACCTCCAAGAAAGCCAATGCACATAATTCTGAAAATGAGGGACACCCCCTGACATGCAAAACTGGAGTACCTTGTTTATTGCAGTAGGTATGTAGGAGTTATCAGCTAGCATGAGAACGCTTTCCAGATGTAGTTTGGTTTTGAGAAGCCAGGGGGTGGAGCTAAGTGAGGGATCACCCAACCTAGTGGTATTTGCAGTCTTCCCTAAGAAGCTGTGAAGATGGAATCTGTATGGCAAAAATAAAACAAAAATCAGCTTCTTATCTCCACTAGCTTGGGAGCAATGCAATGCAGGAGACCCAGGTTTGATTCCTGGGTCAGGAAGATCCCTTGAAGAAGGAAATGGCAACCCACTCCAGTATTCTTGCCTGGAAAATTCCATGGACAGAGGAGCCTGGCTGGTTACAGTCCATGGAGCCACAAAAGTCAGACACAACTGAGCAACTAAACCATCACCACCAATAGAAGTTAAACAGACTTCTGTGTAATACCTTGTATCATTTTTTAAAAAATCATTATGCTCGGGACATAGTGGTGAAGCCATCAAACACGCTTTGCATCTTTGCAGAGTTTACAGTCTGCTCAGGGAGCCACAAGTGGTCAAATAATTCCACAAATTGCAAATGTGACATGGTGAGTAAGAGCTTGGACTTTGGGGGTAGACAAACCCAGGATCTAGGCCTTGCTTGCCCATTTAACCTCTCAGAGAGTCATTACTCCCCTGCCAAATGGACAAGTACAATAGCCCTACCTCACAGGGCTATTGTAACGCATGCAAGACACTTGGCACGGTGCCCAGCATACAGTGGGTGCTCACTAGATGTTTTGTTTGCTATTACTGTTAGTACAACTCACAGTAGCAGCAACAAGAGCAGTAAAAGCACAATGAAGGGAAGATTAAATTTGTGAGAACTTAAAATGGAATGGGGCTGGAGAGGTCTTATTTAGACGGTGGTTTGTGAAAACTTCTTTGGGGAAAAGGGGACAAAAAGAACATTCATCTCCAGGAATTTACCAAAACCTTGGGAATGTTTCAGATTCTCCTGGTACATGGTACCGCTGTTCTAGCAGAGCTTAGGGGCCAGGAGACCCCCACCAACATGACATATGAACCATATGATAAAGCAGAGGCCCCTCACCCACCCCATTCTGCCTCTCAGTCAGCAGGTGCAAGCAGCCTGGCAGGAGCTAATGAAATGTTTACTGAAAAGATTAGCTTGTCAGTGGAGCTGGACAGATGGCTATTGATCCTTTGCTCATCCATCATTCCAATCCCATCTGAGAATAGGTATGGAAGCAATTCTCTCTGACCCAGAACTCAGGGTAAGACTCAGGCCCCAGGAACACGGCAACAGGAAGCATGTGCAACATGAGAAGGTCTCTGGGATCTGTGATGTGATCGGGGTGATCTCTGAGTCACTGGAAGACCCCTGTTCTGCTTCCTTGGATTATTGAGCTCTGGGATCATGGAAAAGGTATGGTAAGTCTCCTGCAGGAGTTTACATCCTGCCATAATTATTTTTTGACCTCAGACTCTGTGAGACTCAATTATTCTCATCTGTGAAATGAAGGCAGTAATGCCTACCTCATGGAAGTGTTTTCATGTCTTAAATAAGGAAACAAATATCAAAGTTCTAGGATTATTGCAGGGATGTTTGATTTTTAAGAAGAGAAAATTGAGGCTGAGATGAGAACACTTGTCCTAGTCCATAGATGTTTCCAGTGTGTGGTCTTAAAGAATCTGGCATTGTTCTAAAGAGCTTGACCCTTGACCCGGGGGCAGTGCTGAGCCACTGAAGGGCGCAACTGGATAAAATATAGGTTTAGCAAGATCACTCTGGTAGTAGGGAGGTGAGACTGGAATTTGTCACAGCTCAAGTAATGGGAGTAGGGGTACAGAGGCCCCTCGGAGATTTAATATATAGGGTTTGATGATTAATTGATTGACTGGACAGGAGAGGTGGGGGAAGGAGTGACTCCCCTGTGCACGGTGGCACTTTCAATGACACAGGAAGCCCTCAGGGAGAAGCAGACAAAGGAAAGATAATGAGCTCAGTTTGAACATGGTGAGTGTGAGATGCATCTAAAAGTCCCAAGTGAGATGTCTACCAGGTGGCTGGAGACGATCCTGATCCTCAGGAGTCAGATCTGGGTGCAGTATAATCTGAGAATCACTGCCATCATCATCAGCACCACCTCCACCACCAGTACCATCAACACCACCACCACATCAGCAGCAGCAACGTCATCACTGAGTTGTCAGTGGAAGCCACCTGACTGGATGGGGCTGACCGTGGAGAATGTTTGATGAAGGGACAGATGGAACAAGACACCTGGAAAATGAAAGGTGGTTCCATGGGAGCCAAGGACCATGAGTTTCAGGAAGGAGGAAGGGAGTCATCAGCAGTAGAAAATTCTAAAAAAAATGGGGTCATATTTTTAAAAAGAAACTAAAAGCACATCTCCTGATTTAGTAACAAGGAGCTAATTTTGAATTTAGGGAAGAGCATGTCTGTAGGGCAACTGAGAGTGGGTAGGAGGTTGAGAGGAAAAGGCAATGGCACCCCACTCCAGTACTCTTGCCTGGAAAATCCCATGGATGGAGGAGCCTGGTGGGCTGCAGTCCATGGGATGGCGAGGAGTCAGACATGACTGAGTGACTTTACTTTCACTTTTCACTTTCAAGCATTGGAGAGGGAAATGGCAACCCACTCCAGTGTTCTTGCCTGGAGAATCCCAGAGACGGGGGAGCCTGGTGGGCTGCCATCTATGGGGTCGCACAGAGTCGGACTACGGACTACTATGACTGAAGCGACTTAACAGCAGCAGGAGGTTGAGAATATACAATGAGTGTAACCAGCTCAACACTGAAGATGAGGAGGGAGGGAGGCTGGAGGAGGGTGCAGGGGAAGCAGGGCTGTTACAGGATGGGAGTCACTGCAGAGGCTTCCAGGGTGGCGGGAGCACCCTGGAGAGAGTGAAATGGTCAAGACCAAGGGGCAGGAGAGGAGCAAGGTCCCCGGGGAGGCGCAGCCGGGGGCCGGATGAGGAAGGCGGGATGCCTCTGCAACTGCAGGCCAGCCCTGCAGGAGGGCAGGCGGAGCCCAGCAGGAAGGAAGGGAGTGAAGCAGAATCCCCTCCCCGACGGTGCCCTTTCTTGAGGAAAGAGCGGCAGTTAGGCAGTTATCTGATAAGAACAGAGGGACGGGTGAGGGGCTTGAGGAAAGTCAGGAAAGTGTGTAACAGTCGCGGTGGAGAAGAGAGAGGTGACCTCGGGCACCGCCAGGCCAGGAGGAGGCCCAGCTGGGAAGGAGACCGCCAGCGTGTGCAGGAAGAGAAGAGCTGGGTTTGCATGAAGCCAAGGATTCAGAGGGACAGGGCATGGGAACAGGGGTGAAAGAGAAGTGCCTGGCAGCACCCTCGGATTACTGGTCTGGAGGATTGTGGGTGCAATTCAGCCCAGCTGCATACCTGGGGAGGGACCAGGGAGTGAGCCCTGAAGGGCGTTTGTGTTACAGCAGGCTGCCCTGAGACACTGTGCCTGCTGCCCAACTTCATCACCCCCCACTTAACTTCTCGCCCTGTGTCAACCAGCATGAAAGTTACCAAACCTGCCGATCTGGGACCTGGGGACCAGAGAGAATGCGGCCTCCAGTGCACAGCCTGGCACAGAGAGGTCCCTGTCAGGGGGCACTGGCTGCTGAACTGAATGTGTGACCCTGGGCAGTCCTCTTCTCCTTTTTTCTCTGCCTCAGTTTCCCCATCTAGACAATAAGAAGATTGTTTCCAGGAACCTGTAAGGACCCAGTCAAGTGGACACACTTATGAGTGTGTTTTTTATAATCCGAGTTTACCAGAGACGAGCGAGTGCGGAGACGAGAGCTGAGCTCAGAAACACAAACCCATGTTAACAGCGAACCAGCCAAACAAGATCTGAATGTGTGTTTCCTGTTAATTAATGGCTTCTTTTGAGGTTATTAAGTTAGACTGGGTAGGTGTGTGGCCTTTCTTTCTACTGCCCTTCCAATTAACAGGCACTTTGCTTGGTAAATGTTAATTTAGAGTAATTGGGCGTGCAGATGAGGGAGTGCTGGGAGGCGGGGAACAATGCTCCCTTTACTGTAGGTTAATTGCTAGTAAGTGTTGTTCCTGCAGCCCTGGTCCCCCAGTGATTAACGGCCTGGGAGTCCAGGCTGAAGTCCCTGAGGGTCCGCAGAGGCTTAACCCCTCAGGACCGACCAAGATGAGAGCAGAGATAAATCCCAGCAGGTCTTTCTGGGTAAACAAGGCCTGTGCCGTGCTTCTCACCTGTGAAAAACTGACCCTCAGCTCTCTTGCCACTGGTCTGTTCTGAAAGTCAGCTCTCTATGAAGAGGTGTTGGCAAATTGCAGCAGTGAGAATGGACCTAGCGATTATCATACTACATGAAGTAATTCGGACAAAGAGAAATGCGTGATATCATTTGCATACGGAATCTACAAAAATGAACTATTTTTCAAAGCAGAAGTAGTTTCACAGACATAGAAAACAAACTTACGGTTACCAAAGGTGAAAGGAGGGGTTATTAGCTGTAATCACCATGCTGTACATTAGGTCCCCAAAACTTGTCAATCATAATGGAAGGTTATATCCTTTGACCAGTATTTCCCCCACAGCCCTGCCCATGGTAACAACCATTCTATTGTGCTTCCATTGATTTGGCTTTTTAAGATCACATTTACATGATGTATATATGAAATACGTATCATACAGAACTTGTCTTGATCTGCCTGCCTTATTTCACTTAGCATAATGCCCTCAAGCTTCATTCAAGCTGTTGCAAATAGCAACAGGATTTTTTTTTCTTCTCATGGTTGAGTAATACTCCATCGTATTAGTGTGTGTGTGTACATGAATAGCTTGAAAGGGCAAAAAGATAGGACACTGATAGATGAACTCCCCAGGTCAGTAGGTGCCCAATATGCTACTGGAGATCAGCGGAGAAATAACTCCAGAAAGAATGAAGAGACGGAGCCAAAGCAAAAACAACACTCAGTTGTGGATGTGACTTGTGATGGAAGTCAAGTCTGAGGCGGTAAAGAGCAATACTGTATAGGAACCTGGAATGTTAGGTCCATGAATCGAGGCAAATTGGAAGAGGTCAAACAGGAGATGGAAAGAGTAAACATCGACATTCTAGGAATCAGCGAACTATAATGGACTGGAATGGGTGAATTTAACTCCCATTATATCTACCACTGTGGGCAAGAATCCCTTTGAAGAAATGGAGTAGCCACCATAGTAAACAAAAGAGTCCAAAATGCAGTACTTGGATGCAGTCTCAAAGATGACAGAATGATCTCTGTTCGTTTCCAAGGCAAACCATTCAATATCACAGTAATCCATGTCTGTGCCTTGATCAGTGATGCCGAAGAAGCTGAAGTTGAATGGTTCTATGAAGACCTACAAGACCTTCTAGAACTAACACCCATAAAAGATGTCTTTTTCATTATAGGGGACTGGAATACAAAAGAATGAAGTCAAGAGATACCTGGAGTAACAGGCAAATTTTGCCTTGGAGTATAAAATGAAGCAGGTCAAAGGCTAACAGAGTTTTTCCAAGAGAACACACTGGTCATAACAAACACCCTCTTCCAACAACACAAGAGAAAACTCTACACATGGACATAACCAGATGGTCAGTACAGAAAATCAGACTGATTATATTCTCTGCAGCCAAAGATGGAGAAGCTCTGTAAAGTCAGCAGACAAGACCAGGAGCTGACTCTATCTCAGATCATGAACTCCTTATTGCAAAATTCAGACTTAAATTGAAGAAAATAGGGAAAACCATGAGACCATTCAGGTATGACCTAAATCAAATCCCTTACGATCATACAATGGAACTGACAAATAGATTCAATGGATTAGATCTGATAGAGTGCCTGAAGAACTATGCCGCAATGGATGGAGGTTCGTGACATTGTACAGGAGGCAGTGATCAAGACCATCCCCAAGGAAAAGAAATGCAAAAAGGCAAAATGGTTGTCTGAGGAGGCCTTACAAATAGCTGAAAAAAGAAAAGAAGCTAAAGGCCAAGGAGAAAAGGAAAGATATACCCATTTGAATGCAGAGTTCCAAAGAATAGCAAGGAGAGATAAGAAAGCCTTCCTCAGTGATCAGTGCAAAGAAATAGAGGAAAATAATATAATGGGAAAGACTAGAGATCTCTTCAAGAAAATTAGAGATACCAAGGGAACATTTCATGCAAAGATGGGCACAATAAAGGACAGAAATGGTATGGACCTAACAGAAGCAGAAGATATTAAGANAGAGGATGAGATGGCTGGATGGCAGCACTGACTCAATGGACGTGAGTCTTGAGTGAACTTCAGGAGTTGGTGATGGACAGGGAGGCCTGGCGTGCTGCGATTCATGGGGTTTCAAAGAGTTGGACACGACTGAGCGTCTGAACTGAACTGATCCCTATGTAGACAGCATGTGTCTAGTGTCAGTGGTGTGAAGTCTTGATTCGATGTGGACACCAGTCACATCTTTCCTGGCCAGGATCTGCTGGCCACTGTCACTTTGAGAGTGTGACTAGTGTTGGAGGAGCTAAATCCTCCTCGAGGAGCTAAATCCTGCTCAGGATGTGAGGTGGGACTTCTCTGCTCAACATCTCCTGCAGCCCTGCCAGGGTATGGGTCAACTCCCAAGTTGCTGGGATAGAAACTCTGAGTGTCAGACTAAGGGAGGATCTGTTCCCTTAAGTGTTTTCCCTTCTCCCCACACTGGGGCCTTTGGTCCAAAGGAAGGGAACAGTGAACTCAGTGATGTTCATGTGCTTACAGAGCTGGATGTGCTGCCTGTGTAGGTATTTTAGACTCTGCTCAGTCATAGCTCAGAGTCATGTCTTTTGCTCTTTGTGGTTTTCCCAGATTTAGTGCAAGGTCGTGTCATGGAGTGAGCAGACCCAGAGCATTCACTAGGCTGGGACCAGGGCTTGGTTGCAAGAAAGTGGCTTGCACCGCTGTTGGAGGTCATCACTCCTTTCCTGGAGCTGTTCGAGTGATTACAATGACCACCACCTCCCCTCCTGGACCACATCCCAGGCCACCTCTGTGTCACTAGATAAAGTATTTTCCCAGGACCTGGTCACCCTAGTTACTCTGCTAAGCTATGTGTGGAGTGAGGAAGGCAAGGGTTTTTGCCCAGCTCAGACTGGGGAATGCAGAGAGGCAGCAACCACTAGGGCGGGACTCTCCTTGCCCTGTCTTTCGGCCAGCCAGCATCTGCACTCCTAGCAAGAAGAGTCTAGNAAGCTATCTGTGGAGTGAGGAAGGCAAGGGTTTTTGCCCAGCTCAGACTGGGGAATGCAGAGAGGCAGCAACCACTAGGGCGGGACTCTCCTTGCCCTGTCTTTCGGCCAGCCAGCATCTGCACTCCTAGCAAGAAGAGTCTAGGTTTTCCAACCTTTCTGTCTGTCCCAGTGGTTTTCTCATCAGCAAAGTGTGCTTGTTTTCCTGTTTAGGACCCCAAGCCTAAGATACCCAGACTCTGGCATCACCCACTCACTCTTCAGAACAAGAGTCTGCCTGTGCAGTCTTTCTTTTCCTTAGACTCCTTTCAGAAGCACTGGTCCCAACCCAGTGCTTTTTTCCTTGTCCTACCCAGTTACTTTGGGAATCTCCTTAAGCTTTGATCATGTAGTTCTTCTGCTAGTTTCTAGGTAGATTTCCTTGAAAATTTTATATATGTCAATGTATATTTGATGTGTTCATGGGGGAAGGTAAGCTTTACATCATTTTACTCTATCTCTATCCTTATCCCATCTGTCTATATTTAACTTTTGAAGGAACTCTTCTTCAAAAATGAAACTTTTCCAAGGGGACTGTGTACCATTTTACATCCTGTCAGTGTGTTAAGATACAAGAGACACAGGTTCACTCTCTGGGATGGGAAGATCCCCTGGAGTAGGAAATGGCAACCCACTCCAGTATTCTTGCTTGGAAAATTTCATGGATAGAGGAGACTGGCAGGCCATGGTCCATGGGATTGCAAAGAGTTGGACATGACTGAGCACTCACTCATGCAATGTATTAAGATTCTAGTTTCTGATCCTCACCAACACCTACATTGTCTTTTAAAAAAAAATTGTCATTCTAGTGTGGAGTGGTTGTTTATTATGATGTTAATTTTATTGATAGTCATAAGTTGTTTATTAGCCATTCATGTATATTGGGGAAATATCAGATTTTTTAAGACTTTTAAAATTGCATCATTTGTCTTGAGTTACAGGAATTCTCTTTTATCAAATACATGATTTGCAAATTTTTTTGCTCAATCTTTGGTTCATTTTTAACAGTAAGTTTAAAAAATTCCATTGCAGCATAGTTGATTTACAATGTTGTATTTCATTGTAAAGCAAAGCAATTCAATAATACATATAGGTATATTCGTTCTCTTCCAGATTCTTTTCCCAGATGTGTTATTACAGAATAATGAGTAGAGTTCCCTGTGCTATGCAGCAGTGGGTCTGGTTGGTTATCTGTTTTAGATATAGTAATGTGTACTGTTAATCCCAAACTCCTAATTTGTGCTCCACCACCATATTTCCCCTTTGGTAAGTTTAAATTTGTTTTCAAAATCTGTAAGTCTGTTTCTGTTTTATAAATAAGTTAATTTGTATCATGTTTTTAAATTGGATTCTACCTATGAATTATACTGTTACTGAAATCTCAAGTCCATGTGGTCAACTGCACAGTGAGGCCCATCAGTACTAAACATTATAGTTTGGAACAGAGAAAGATTTATTGCAGATTCATACAAGGAGATGGGTGGCTCATCCCCTGAGAACCCCAAAGTTAGTTACTAAATGCTTTCATCAAGGCCCTTTAAAAGCGAAAGGTGAGAGATGGACATGGTTAGTTGTTGCAGACTTCTTGGTGTCAGATCCTTTGTTCTTGAGGTCCGGTCGTGGTCAGGTAACAATGTTCCTATAAATCGCTACCGGATAAATGTTATTCTCTGTCCCCACGGGAAAGAGGAAAGTCCCAAGGCACAACTTGCACCCTCCAAGGTCCCAGCCCTGGCTAAGAGGAGGCAGATCTCAGCTGGCAGCTCCTTCAGAGCCAGCTTCCCACATCCTGCCCAGCCGTCATCCCTGAGGGAGCCGCGCACGCAGCCCAGCTGACCCTCAGCCTCCTCCAGCCACCCTGATGGGGGAGGCCAGGTCTCACAGATTGTGACCCAGACAGGGATGGGCGAGAGGTCCACCGCAAGGCCTGAGCCACGCCTAGTGGAGGGCCTTAGTGAGGACTCTGGAGCCCTCAAGGACATAGTCCCCAGTCTGTTCCCGGGCCCTCCAGCTCACCCCCTGGCCCCGGGCTGTGTAAACTGGAGGGCCTCCAGGAGAAGGCCTGAATCTGCCTCTTGCCTCATTCTCTACCTGATAACCCCACACCATCGACCCTCGACTGGATTACTTCCCCAGTGGTTCCTCATTGACGCTTGCTAGTGTCAGGGCCCACTGAGGCACTGAGCAGTGGCTGAGCAAGCACTGCTGCCTGGTTACAGTGAGCAGAGTAAGGAGGCATGCAGTGGCTGTTGCCTGCTAAGGACTGTGCTCATCCTGCTCTGCTGCAGTATCATGTTTGTCTCTGACTGACTTCATTTGGTATGATAATCTGTAGATCCATCAGTGTTGCTGCCAATGGTATTATTTTGCTTTCTTGTGGTTGAATAATACTCTGTTGCATATATGTACCACATCTTCTTTTTCCAGGCATCTGTTCATGGACATTTAGATTGATTCCATGTTTTGGTTATTGTAAATAATGCTGCAGTGGACATCGGGATGCATGTGTCTTTTAGAATTATGTTTTTTTTCCAGATACATTTTTCAAGGAACCACTACACTATTTTCCACAGAAGTTTAACCAATTTACCTTCCCACCAATGAAGGTGAAGTCGCTCAGTCATGTCCGACTCTTTGCGACCCCATGGACTGTAGCCCACCAGCCTGCTCAGTCCATGGAATTTTCCAGGCAAGAGTACTGGAGTGGGTTGCCATTTCCTTCTCCAGAGGATCTTCCCAACCCAGGGATCGAACCCGGGTCTCGCACACTGCAGGCAGACACTCTACCATCTGAGCCTACCAATAGTGTAAGAGTTTTCTTGTTTCTCCACACCTTCTCCAGCATTTATTGTTGATAGACTTTTTAATGATGGCCATTCTGACTGGTGAGATGTTAATACTTTATTGCGGTTTTGATTTGCATTTCTCTAATTAGTGATGCAGAGGCACCTTTTCATGTATATTTTGACCATCTGTATGTCTTCTTTGGAGAAATATCTATTTAGATCTTATGCCCTTTTTTTTTTTTGACATATAGCTGTGTGAGCTGTTTATTTTGGAGATTAATCCCTGTTGGGTGTTTATTTGCAAATATCTTATTCCATTCTTTTCCGTTTGTTTAGTTTTCCTTTCCTGTGCAGAAGCTTTTCAGTTTAATTAGCTACTATTTGTTCACTTTTATTTTCATTATTCTAGGAGGTGAACAGAAAAAGATCTTGCTGATATTTATGTCAAAGAGTGTTCTGCCTGTGTTTTCCTCTTAAGTTTATAATGTCCAGCCTTACATTTAGGTATTTAATCTGTTCTGAGTATATTTTTGTGTATAGTGTTAAGAGAATGTTCTAATTTCATTCTTTTACATGTAGCTGTCCAGTTTTTGCATTACCACTTATTGAAGATACTGTCTTTTCTCCACTGTGTGATCTTGCCATCTTTGTCATAGAGTAATTGACCATAGATGCATGGGTTTATTTCTGGACATTCTGTCCTGTTCCATTGATCTATATTTCTGTTTTAATTCCTATAGTTTTGTAGTATAGTCTGAAGTCAGGGAGCACGATTACTCCAGCTCCATTTTTCTTCCTCAGGACTGCTTTGACTATTTGGGATGGGGGGGGTTGTATTTCCATACAAATTGTAAAATTTTTTGTTCAAGTTCTGTGAAAATGTCATTGACAATTTGATACAGATTGCACTGAATCTGTAGATTGCCTTGGGTAGTATGGTCATTTTGATAATATCGATTTTTCTAATCCAGAAACTTGGTATATCATTCCATCTGTTTGTGTCATCTTTAATTTCTTTCATCCAGCATCTTATAGTTTTCAGAGTATAGGTCTTTTGCCTCCTTGGGTAGCTTTATTCCTGGATATTTCATTTATTTATTTTTGATGTAATGGTAAGTAGGATTATTTCTTTAATTTCTGTTTATGATCTTTCATTGTTATTGTGTAGGAATGTGAGAGATTTCTGTGTATTAATTTTGTGACCTGCAACTTTACAAAATTTATAGAACTTTAATAGTTTTATGATAGCATCTTTAGGATTTTCTATGTATAGTGTCTTGTCTTCTGCAAACTGTGACAATTTTACTTTTCCAATTTGGATTCCTTTTATTTCTTTTTCTTGTCTGTTTGCCATGACTAGGACTTCCAAAATTATATTGAATAAAAGTGGTGAAAGTGGACATCCTTGCCTTGTTCCTGATCTTAGAGGGACTGCTTTCAGCTTTTCATCACTGATAATGATGTTAGCTGTGGGTTTGTCATATATGGTCTTTATTATGTTGAGGTAAGTTCCCTCTGTGCNTGCAAATATCTTATTCCATTCTTTTCCGTTTGTTTAGTTTTCCTTTCCTGTGCAGAAGCTTTTCAGTTTAATTAGCTACTATTTGTTCACTTTTATTTTCATTATTCTAGGAGGTGAACAGAAAAAGATCTTGCTGATATTTATGTCAAAGAGTGTTCTGCCTGTGTTTTCCTCTTAAGTTTATAATGTCCAGCCTTACATTTAGGTATTTAATCTGTTCTGAGTATATTTTTGTGTATAGTGTTAAGAGAATGTTCTAATTTCATTCTTTTACATGTAGCTGTCCAGTTTTTGCATTACCACTTATTGAAGATACTGTCTTTTCTCCACTGTGTGATCTTGCCATCTTTGTCATAGAGTAATTGACCATAGATGCATGGGTTTATTTCTGGACATTCTGTCCTGTTCCATTGATCTATATTTCTGTTTTAATTCCTATAGTTTTGTAGTATAGTCTGAAGTCAGGGAGCACGATTACTCCAGCTCCATTTTTCTTCCTCAGGACTGCTTTGACTATTTGGGATGGGGGGGGTTGTATTTCCATACAAATTGTAAAATTTTTTGTTCAAGTTCTGTGAAAATGTCATTGACAATTTGATACAGATTGCACTGAATCTGTAGATTGCCTTGGGTAGTATGGTCATTTTGATAATATCGATTTTTCTAATCCAGAAACTTGGTATATCATTCCATCTGTTTGTGTCATCTTTAATTTCTTTCATCCAGCATCTTATAGTTTTCAGAGTATAGGTCTTTTGCCTCCTTGGGTAGCTTTATTCCTGGATATTTCATTTATTTATTTTTGATGTAATGGTAAGTAGGATTATTTCTTTAATTTCTGTTTATGATCTTTCATTGTTATTGTGTAGGAATGTGAGAGATTTCTGTGTATTAATTTTGTGACCTGCAACTTTACAAAATTTATAGAACTTTAATAGTTTTATGATAGCATCTTTAGGATTTTCTATGTATAGTGTCTTGTCTTCTGCAAACTGTGACAATTTTACTTTTCCAATTTGGATTCCTTTTATTTCTTTTTCTTGTCTGTTTGCCATGACTAGGACTTCCAAAATTATATTGAATAAAAGTGGTGAAAGTGGACATCCTTGCCTTGTTCCTGATCTTAGAGGGACTGCTTTCAGCTTTTCATCACTGATAATGATGTTAGCTGTGGGTTTGTCATATATGGTCTTTATTATGTTGAGGTAAGTTCCCTCTGTGCTCACTTTTTGCAGAGTTTTTATCCTAAATCAGTGCTGAATTTTACCAAAAGCTTCTTCTGCATCTATTGAGATGATCATATGTTCATATGGTTTTTGTTCTTCTGTTTGTTAATGTGGTATATCACACTGATTGATTTTCATTTATTGAAAAATCATGTATCTCTAGGATAAATCGCACTTGAACGTGGTATATGATCCTTTTAATGTATTAATATTGTTGGATTCAGGGTTTGCTAGTATCTTTTTGAGTATCTTTGCATCTGTGTTCATCAGTGATGTAGGCCAATAATTTTCTTTTTTGTATCATCTTTGCTTGGTTTTGGTATCAGAGTAATGGTGGCCTCATAGGGTGAGGTAGGGGAGTGTTCCTTTCTCTGCAATTTTTTGAAAGAGTTTCCGAACAATAGGTGTGACTCTTCCCTAAATATTTGATAGAATTTTCCTATGATGCCATCTGGTCCTGGACTTTTGTTTGTTGGAAGTTTTTAAATCAGTGTTTCAGTTTCATTACTTGTCATTGATCTGTTCATATTTTCCGTTTATTCCTGGTTTACCCTTGGAAGGTTGTACCTTCTAAGAATTTGTCCATTTCCTCTAGGTTGTCCATTTTATTGGTATATAGCTCTTTTAGTAGTCTCTTAACAGCCTTTGTATTTCTGTGGTGTCAGTTGTAACTTCTTTTTCATTTCTGATTTTATTAATTTGAGTGCTCTCCCTTTTTCCTTGATGAGTCTGGCTAAAAGTTTATGAAATTTGTTTGCCTTTTCAAAGAACCAGCTTTTAATTTCATTGATCTTTTCTGTTGTTTTCTTTCTCTATTTGCATTTGTTTCTACTCTGATCTTTATATCCTTCTACTAACTTTGGGTTTGGTTTGTTCTTTCTCTAGTTGCTTTAGGTGTGAAGCTGATTTGTTTATTTGAGATTTTTCTTTCCTAAGATAAGGTTGTATTGTTATTTACTTCTCTCTTAGAACTGCTTTTGCTGCAGCCAATAGATTTTGAATTGTCTTTTCATTGTCATATAGTTTTCAGAGTACAGATCTTTTGCCTGCTTACATAGTTTTATTCCTAGGTATTTTATTCTTTTTGTTGTGATGGTCAGTGGGATTGTTTCCGTAATTTCTGTTTTTGATCTTTCGTTGTCGTATAGAAATGCAAGAGATTTCCATGGATTAGTTTTTTATCTTGCAACTTTACCAAATTCTTGGATGAGCTCTGATAGTTTTCTTATAGCATCTTTAGGATTTTCTATGTATAGTATCACATCATCTGCAAATAGTGACAGTTTTGCTTCTTCTTTTCCAGTGTGGATTCCTTTTATTTCTTTTTCTTCTCTGATTGCTGTGGCTAGGACTTCCAAAACTATGTTGAATAGAAGTGGCAAGAGTGGGCATCCTTGTCTTGCTCCTGATCTTAGAGGAAATGCTTTCAGCTTTTCACCATTGAGTATAATACCAGCTGTAGGTTTGTCATATATGGCCTTTATTATGTTGAGGTGTTTGCAACTGAACAACACGTTGAGGTATGTTCACTTTATGCCCACTTTCTTGAGAGTTTTATAGGTAAGTGGGTGCTGAATTTTGTGAAAAGTTTTTTCTGCATCTGTTGAAATGATCATACGGTTTTTATTCTTTGGTTTGTTGGTGTAGTGTATCACATTGATTGATTTGCAGGTATTGAAAGATCCATTCATCCATGGGATAAATCCCACTTGATCATGGTGCATGATCCCTTTAATATATTGTTAGATTCAGTTTGCTAGTATTTTGTTGACTATTTTTGTGTCTGTATTCGTCAGTGATATTGACCTGTAGTTTTCTTTTTTTTGTGTTATCTTTGTCTGGTTTTGGTATCAGGGTGATGGTGGCCTCATAGAATGGATTTGGGAGTGTTCCTTCCTCTGCTTTTGGAATAGGTTCATAAGTTTTCATAGTTTTTTTTTTTTTTTTTTNCTGTTTGTAGTGATGCTTCCTAAGGCCCACTTGACTTCCCATTCCAGGATGTCTGGCTCTATGTGAGTGATCACACTTTTGTGGTTATCTGGGTCATGAAGATCTTTCTTCTATAGTTCTTCTGTATTTCTTGCCCCCTCTTCTTAATATCTTCTGCTTTGCTTTGGTCCATACAATTTCTGTCCTTTATTTGCCCATCTTTGCATGAAGTATTACCTTGGTATCTCTAATTTTCTTGAAGAGCTCTCTAGTCTTTCCCGTTCTGTTGTTTTCCTCTATTTCTTTGCATTGATCATTGAAGAAGGCTTTCTTATGCTTTCATTGCTATTCTTTGGAAATCTGCATTCAAATGGGTATATCTTTCCTTTTCTCCTTTGCTTTTAGCTTCTCTTCTTTTCTCAGCTATTTGTAAGGCCTCCTGAGACAACCATTTTGCCTTTTTGCATTTCTTCTTCTTGGGGATGGTCTTGAACACTGCCTCCTGTACAATGCCACAAACCTCCACCCATAGTTCTTCAGGCACTCTGTCCATCAGATCTAATCTCTTGAATCTATTTATCACTTCCACTGTATAATGTAAGGGATTTGATTTAGGTCATACCTGAATGGTCTAATCGTTTTCCCTACTTTCTTCAATTTAAGTCTGAATTTTACAATAAGGAATTCATGATCTAAGCCACAGTCAGCTTCCATCTTGTTTTTGGTGATTGTATAGAGCTTCTCCGTCTTTGGCTGCAAATAATATAATCAATCTGATTTTAGTGTTGATCATGTGGTGATGTCCACATGTAGAGTCTTCTCTTCTGTTGTTGGAAGAGGGTGTTTGCTATGACCAGTGCGTTCTCTTGGCAAAATTCTGTTAGCCTTTGCCCTGCTTCATTTTGTACTCCAAGGCCAAATTTGCCTGTTACTCCAGGTGTTTCTTGACTTCCTACTTTTGCATTCCAGTCCCCTGTGATGAAAAGGACATATTTTTGTGTGTGTTGGTTCTAGAAGGTCTTATAGGTCTTCATAAAACCATTCAACTACTTCAGCTTTTTCAGCATTACCAGTTGGGGCACAGACTTGGTTCACTGTGATACTGAATGATTTGCCTTGGAGATGAACAGACATCATTCNTATTTTTTTGTGTGTTGGTTCTAGAAGGTCTTATAGGTCTTCATAAAACCATTCAACTACTTCAGCTTTTTCAGCATTACCAGTTGGGGCACAGACTTGGTTCACTGTGATACTGAATGATTTGCCTTGGAGATGAACAGACATCATTCTGTAATTTTTGAGACTGCATCCAAGTACTGCATTTCAGACTGTTGACTATGATGGCTACTCCATTTCTTCTATGGGATTCTTGCCCACAGTAGTTGGACAAGCTCAGTTGTTTAGTCATGTCCAATTCTTTGCAACCGCATGGAGTATAGCCTGCCAGGCTCCTCTGTCCATGGAAACTTTCTGGCAAGAATACTGGAGCAGTATTTCAGTACTGGAGTAGCCCATTTCCTACTCTAGGGGATCTTTCTGACCCAAGGATTGAACCCGCATCTCTTGCAATCTTCTGCATAGGCAGGTGGATTCTTGACCACTGGGTCAGTAGAAAAACCCCCATACTACACTTAATCCTAGCCAAAAGGCCGAGAAGCAGTTCTATATATAGTAGTGTCTACATGTCAATCCAAATCTCCCAATTTATCCCTTCTTTACCTTCCCCCTGACAAACCACAAGTTTGTTTTCAATGTCTGTAACAAATTCTGTTACGTAAATAGGTTCATTAACATGATTTACAGATATAGACCCAGATTTCTGGGCATAAGACCTATGCAGTCTCATAGGATTCCATGCTTCTAAGGGTCCCAGCCTTAGTTTAATTAACACTCTGCTGTAACCACCATGAAACTCTTAATAATATTAGCATTAATCTTTCATCTGTTGTCATCTTTTGTCATGGTTTTCATATGTAGTGTTCACTATGGCCCATGAATACAGAATTCTAGTGAACCCAAGATGTATGGAAGTTCATTCAGCAAGACTCAGTAAATATAAGGTAAGCTTACTACATCTACAANATTAAGAAAGAGAGCCAAAAAAGTGTGAGCAAGCCTCTTGGCCAGAAGATAATGTAAACCACCTGAGACCTTTTGTATACGGGAGGGTATGCAAAAAGAAGGCCTTGTCTCAGTGAGGGTCAGGACTGCTGCCCCTGCATAACTCTGCATATTCCATTATTTTTTAATGTACAACTTGGGGTATATAAGCTGATTTTGAAAAATAGTTTTTGGAGTCTTGCACCAATGCTGGCCTTCCCCATGTCGTTCTTTTCTCCCTTTTTCGGCTGAATTCTCATCTTGGAATGTGGAGGCTTACCATGTCTGCTTACTTGTCCGGGCTTTTAAGATCCATAAGAGAGCAAGCCCAAGGCGGGGCACTCTCTGATATTCATATGGGTGCCGGTGACCCAACGTAGATGGTGCAAGTTCCTTTATTGGCTTTCCATGTAACCAAGTTATTCAGCCTCTTTTCTCTTCCTAAATTTTCCTACTACACTATTTCTTCCTAATCTAATCTTATATTTCTATATTAATAAATAAGTTTTCCTCACCAACGCCGTCCCCGCTTCGAATTCCCTGGATCCACCAGGGCTGAACCCCGGCACTTACTTGTCCCCACAGTGGGTGCCTCGCAGTAAACACTGGAATTTTCTTCACCACAACCTACTGTCACTAGATTAGCTTTACTGAGTGCACATGAGTGAACCCGTTTGGTAGAGTAATATATCTCCCTGATATACTGACCCTTTATCATTTGAAATGTCCTCTCTTTCTAGTTTATTTCCAGTCCCACTTTGTCTGACATCAATATATCTATTCTGGCTCTGGCTTATGGTTACTGTTGGCATGGGATATATTTTTCATATTGTTACTTTTTGTGCTATTTGTCTTTGAATCCAAAGTTTCTCTTGTAGACACCATATAGTTAAGTCTTGCTTTTTTTTAATCCATTGTAACAATTTCTTCTTTTGGTTCAAGTATTTAGTCCAGTCATTTTTAATGAAATTATTGGTATGGTTTGATTTGATTTCTGGCTACTATTTTACTACGTTTTCCAAATGTCTCATATGTTTTTGCATCTCCATCTTTCTGTTGCTGCCTTCTTCTGTGTTAAAACTTTTTTAGCGTGCCATTTAGATTTCTTAAACTGTATTTTGAGTGTCTTAGTGGTTCTAGGGACTGCAGTATTTTAGTTAACCACAACCTTCAGATTAATGCTAGTATAATTCCAGTGAAAAGCAGGGCATTTGTTCCAGTATAGCTCCATCTCCTACCCACTCCCTTGTGCTATTATTGTAATATACATCGTGTGCGTGTGTGCTGTGACTTCAGTCGTGTCCGACTCTTTGTGACCCTGGAGACCATTGCTTGCCAGACTCCTCTGCCCGTGGGATCCTCCGGGCGCACGGAGTGAGCCGCCATGCCTAAATGTCTGGTGGAAGTTTAGGTGGTCACCCGGTCTTGGCTGTTGTAAACAGTGCTGCAGTGCATGGGGTGCATGTTATCTTTTGGGGTCATATTTTTCTCTGGATATATAACCAGGAGTAGGATTGAAGGATCATATGGTAGCTCTATTTTTAGTTTTTTAAGGAACCTCCATACTGTTCTCCATAGTTCGTGTACCAGTTTATATTCCTACTAACAGGACAGGAGGGTTCTCTTCGCTCTGCACCCTCTCCAGCATTTGTTGTTTGTAGGGTTTTGATGATAGCCATTCTGCCTGGGTGAGGTGATTTCTCATTGTAGCTTTGATTTGCATTTCTCTGATAGGGAACGGTGTTGAACACCTTTCCATGTGCCTGCTGTCCATCAGTATGTCCTCTTGAGAGACATGTCTATTCAGAGCTTCTGCCTTTTGAGTGGGTTGTTTTGACGCTATTAAGTGTCATAAGCTGTAAATTTTGGAGACTAATCCCTTATCAGTAACATCACTTAAAAATATTTTCTGCCCATCTGTGGGTAGTCTTTTCGTTTTGCTTATTGTTTCCTCTGCTGTGGAAAAGCTTTTAAGTAGGTCCCATTTGTTTGTTTTTATTTCTATTATTCTGGGAGATGGATTGAAGACATTGCTGTGATTTATGTCATAGTGTGTTCTGCCTATGTTTTCCTCTGAGTTTTATAGTGTTCGGTCTAACATTTAGGTCTGTAATACATTTTGAGCTTATTTTTGTGTATGGCGTTAAGGAATGATCTTAATTTAATTTTTTCACGTGTGCTGGTTTTTTTTCCCCACCTCTATTTTTGAGAGCTGGTTTAGTTGTATCCAAATCCTACTATTCTCAACAGCCTTTGTGTCCTTTCTCTTCTTTGAAATACTTAAGTTGCCAATGTCCTATTTTAATTCTGTTCTTTTGTATTAGGAAAGAAAATAGTCATCTTAAGTTTCTTTTTTTCCATCTTACATTAAGAACTTTTTCACAATGATTTAATATTATTTAATTGAATATTTTTTAACCCTTAAAAGTCATACATGACTGAGCCCTCGCTTTTATAACATCAGATTTTTCTACTCACTTTTCAGAATAGCTCCAATGTTTTCTAAGTTCTCAATTACGAAATAAAGCACAGAGTTGCAAGATCTGTCCATTGGGCCATATAGGTAGTATCACTTTCTCCAGATCAGAAAACCCCAAGGGCTGAAGAGGTGATGAAAAGACAAAGCTAGTTCTGTTTCTCTGAATCTATGATGTTTTAAAAGTAATCTCACTTTCTTCTGGAAAAAGCTCTACTTCTGCCTTTATTATGAAGAAAAATCGCTAAATCTGGTCTGAATTGAGGTGACAAGTCTTTAATGTAAGAACAATCCAATCTGCAAAACCTCACCCAGAGTATATTGTGGGCTTGGGGATGCCATCTCCCCTCTCTATCACTACTTCCTCAGTTCTCTTATCAGTCAAGTTCTCACTTTCAAGAGACTAACTGTTCAAACAAACTCAAAAACAAAAAAATTTACTTCTACAAATTATTTCTCACAATCCTTAATTTGGGAAAAGAAGGAAGAATTTGGAAAGAAGATGAAAATACTTTCAATTTTCTTTGGAAATCATTGAAAAACTTTAACACAAACTTAGCAGATTGCTGAGCTAGAGGCAAAGCAGTTCACATGTAGACACGTCAATTCTTGCCACCGACAGATTAGCCACCCACAAGCATGTGGGAAGAAGCTTCCACACAGGAAGATGCACTCTTGGACAGGTGGGCAAGTCTCAAACACACTCTAATACTGTAACTTGTACTGAGCAGTCATCCAAAGATTCTAATCTGTATTTATATCAGTTACATTTCATAATAGCAGGACTCTCTCCAATATACACCCTTTATTTTAAATTATGCGACTAGCACTTGGGAAAAAAAGTAATTTATTTGCATTGTTTCCATTTTTCTACTGTAGTGTTAGGACTTGACATAAGCATTATTCTTCTACCTCCTATTTACAGTTCATTCAGAATATTACTACAAACACAGTATACAATTTTTAAAAACTTATGGGGAACTGCAGTTTTCGTTTTCCTCACCTCTTTACAGGTTTCTCAAAATCCTCCAACATAAGTGAAAGTTTATATGGACATTTTCTGTACACATCTTAAAGGGGCAGAGATTACAGTGATAAAGCCAAAAGAATTTTGCACAAATACAATAAAATACAGAAAACAAAGTATAGATGTTATTTGGGGTACAAATATAAACAATACAGTACCATTTGCGTAATTTCACAACATAATACTCATACTTTATAGAAATAAAACTGCAAACCCGGAGGATGCTCTGACAAATATTAAACATCATATATACAATGAGGTAAATGTACCTTGGTCTCTTGAGAGGTAATTTAAGTTTAAAGCAATTGACGTTTTGAAGCATCTCCTTGACATGTAAAGAAATATCAAACACCCCATTCCATTGGCACAATGTGAAAAAGGGATATCAAAACACAGTTCATGATACTCAATTCACAAATCTTGTTTAAAAATAAAAACATTCATTGAAGTTCTTTTTAAGCTTTTAAGAAACTGGCTGAATGTTGCTAACCACTTTTTTTTAAGTTTACAGTTACAAATAAGACTGCATAATAGGGTTAAAGGTTTAAATATACTGACAATCCTCAGAATGTCCTAGAAGTCCAGCATTTCTGGAGAGGGCCCATGGGAATCGCAGCATTCCAAAACAGACACAAGATGCTGCAGGACACGTCATGAGCTATTTTTTAGAATCTCAAAAACATCTGAACTGGCATTTTTCTGCCAAGCTGTGACTGAACCATTATTTGGACTCACCATCTGGAGCCAGAACACTGCCATGGTCAAGAAATAGTTTACTAACAATCACTCTTTCATTGGAGGGGTAAAAATAAACTCTTGATATGACATGTCTAATGGGATCCTCATGTTGTTTTGAGTTTTAATTAGCACTTCACCATCTTGTTTTACAAAATGCTCTGTATGTGACAGTTCTTCAAGGTAGAGGGGGGAAAAAGGTATCTGCATGAGCAGCAGAATGGCCAAGTGACCACTGAAGTTTTTTAAGAATAGAAATTTCGAGTTCTTGCTGACCATGGCACTGTAGCCTGACTCAAGGCACTTCCTGAGCACTATCATTACAGCATAACTACAGGCTCAGCTCTTTGGACCTTACCCTGTCCTGTGGAAGATACAACTGGCCATTGCTTCTGGCACAGTGCCCACTGCCAGAGCTACTGCTTGCTGCCAGCCCACTCAGAGGCAGGACCAGGAGGAAGGCAGTTTGGGAGACAGCGAGCTAAGGGTGTGAAGAAAAGACCAGGGATGTCTACACCCCAGTAAGCCATATGCACCCCTCATCCCCATTCCTCTGGGGGTACTGACAGACAATCTGCCTGAAGGTATACTTCAGCCAAGTTGAACCTTGGAAAGTGAGCATCTGAAGATAGTATAAACACAAAGGCTTGTGTTTTTAAATATATTTCTCCAGTCAAATTTTTCTGCAGGAATAGCCACAGCAATCATGATCCATAAATATTTTCAGTTACTTTCATTTTCAGTACTAGCCAATTGGGGTTTGTCAAACCATCGTTAGTTGGGAAAAAAAAAAAGGAATCAGCTAGCGTAACATGTAAACCCAATTTAGAACTAAATTCCAACTTTTAAAAAAGTTCCCTGATTCATCAAAAGTAGATTTTATCCATTTAGGCTGAACAGTAAAATTGTAACTCATTTTTTGATTTAATAAAGAATATCTTCAGCAAAAAGTTGATTACCTTATATGAAACTGAGAAATCATGTATCACAACTTTAAATCAGACAAGAACTTTTGGTATGTTCTTAAAATTATATAAAAATAGTTTTAGTGATTACATGCATTGGTCCCCTGGATTTCATAAAGCAGATCTGGTAGGCTTGTAAATGGCCAAAAAAAAAAAGTAAAAGTACCTGATCATAGAGCTAGAGATTNTTTAGGCTGAACAGTAAAATTGTAACTAATTTTTTGATTTAATAAAGAATATCTTCAGCAAAAAGTTGATTACCTTATATGAAACTGAGAAATCATGTATCACAACTTTAAATCAGACAAGAACTTTTGGTATGTTCTTAAAATTATATAAAAATAGTTTTAGTGATTACATGCATTGGTCCCCTGGATTTCATAAAGCAGATCTGGTAGGCTTGTAAATGGCCAAAAAAAAAAAGTAAAAGTACCTGATCATAGAGCTAGAGATTATTAAACAGGAAACGTAACACAATTATAAAACAAACCTCTCAAACTCACTCATTTGCTTTGATGAAATCATGGTAACTACAGAAAAAACTCAAATTTGGACTCAAAATATTAACCTCTAAACAATATTTTCCCCATGTTTTTAAACATATGAAATTGACACTAAATTCCTATGAAGTATGTCATTCATTCTAAAATTACTTTGGCTTTAAGACCAAATAGTCTTTCAAATTTATTCTATTTATAAGAAATAAGACGTTATCAGAATGGAGCTCAATCAGCATAAATGGCCACTATCTCTTACTGACCAAAATACTATNCTATGAAGTATGTCATTCATTCTAAAATTACTTTGGCTTTAAGACCAAATAGTCTTTCAAATTTATTCTATTTATAAGAAATAAGACGTTATCAGAATGCAGCTCAATCAGCATAAATGGCCACTATCTCTTACTGACCAAAATACTATAAAGGTTATTCTGACCCTTTCATCAGGAAATTGATAGCTCTGTAAGGTACGTCTTGCCTCACAGCTATGATAGACTTTCCTCCCTCAGATTAAGATCACAGTGATAAAGAGGACTTTGAAAAATTATAAAAATCCTGCAAAGACTTCTAGTAAAACCAGCTATTATAAGCTACTTTCAACTTAATGTGAGAAGGCCATGACAGATTTGCTTTAAACATTTAATTTCACCATAAACATCTGTACATGGAGAATCTATCCTTGGAATATTCCTTAGCTATCGCTTTCCCAAATATTGAGGGTGCGCCAAATTCACTCCATAGCCATATAAATTAGGCAGTTGGAATATCTGCACAGAGAAGGAAAGACTGAATTAGAAGCTGCCTTCCTCAAAGTGTAGTGCGACCTCAAAACCACACTGACTCTAACCTTAGCTACGAAGACAAAATCCACAGAACAGTGACTCCTACACAACAGTGTGACTCTCAAATACCGGTTACTATTCAAATTATCAACTACCTTTACCTTCCTAGAAAAAAGCCTATTTAACATTAACCATATTCTAATTTTAAACGTAATTCATTTCTTAAAAAAATAACACTGTCTTTGATCAGATAAAGAAAAAAAATGGCTTACAGAATGCCACACAACTTTTCACAAGCAGCTAGACAAATTTTCCCTTTTAGAAAAATTTGTCTGTATGCTACAGATTTTAAGTTATTAAAGTACTATAAGCATCAAGAGTGCCACTTGATTTTTTTAAAGTGTACTTAGACAATACAATTAAAATGCAAAAACTTGATGAGAATACTTAATTATGACCATGATAACAATTTACCAATTAATGCCATTTCATTTCTTTAGTGGTTTAAGCACATTTTGGTAGGAGAAAGGCATTTTAAAAATGCAATACCAAAGAACATACCAGAGAAACTCTTCCAGAAAACAAAACTAAATCTGGGTTATCCAGGTAAATAAACTTCTGAATTAAAACATGACAGGTTTAACACACACAGAGACTTTAAGCAATTCTACTCATTTCCATTAGAAAGACACAGAAGTGGCACTTACTGGTATAGTACAATCCCATTTTGAAGGCATGTAATGTTCTGAATATGTGAAAGAACAATAATATACAAAATACAGTTGCATAAATTATGTTCCTCTCTACTATATGAGGTCATTTTTAGACTCAAGAGTTTATAGGTGTTAGTTTTAAGATCCTGAAAATTATAGAACAGTACATTCAAAGTCTAAATCAAAGAAACTCTTTAGTGGTTCAGAATCCTCTGAGAATGTACTAACCAGGAGAAATCACTTTCTTTAAAAATAAGAAATGTTTCATATAATTCAGCCATCCAGCTCCTTTAAACCCTTAAAGATGATCTTCAGCACAGCAGTTACCTAAAGTTAAGACCAGCAATCATTTAAAAAAACAAGTTTTGTGTTAATAAAAAATAAAGGTAGACTACACAACATTTTGTAACTGTCCTGGGAAAGAAGCGTTCATAGTGCACAGAAAGGACCCCACATGGCGGTTTCCTGGGTCTGAAGAAATCCTGGGATGTTTTCGTTCACCTTGTTACATCGTCGTAAAAGGAAGCAATATCCTTCTGTTCCCTCTCAGTGAGGTAGAACAACTGACCTCCCAAATTAAAACCCAGGAGCAGATCTGAAGAAGAAGTAGAGTTCAGGCAAAGCCACAGAATTTACATTTTGATGCCTTCCTGCTGACTGAGTTGTGACAATGTTTTCTTAATCCGCAAAGCTGTAAGCCTGGCTGCTCCATTGGCATACCAACATTCTCTCATAATTTTAGCCATTACCCTCAAGGCCTACAAGAAAAGAAAAGAAAAAGATCATTAATGCATGCACCACTTTTCAACGACCTGGATGATAATCTTTCAGATCCGTTCAGTTGCTCAGTCGTGTCCAACTCTTTGCGACCTCATGAATCGCAGCACGCCAAGTCTCCCTGTCCATCACCATCTCCCAGAGTTCACTCAAACTCACATCCATTGAGTCAGTGATGCCATCCAACCATCTCATCTATCTGTAAATTTTCTTTTTAAACGACATATGAGTATTTCGGTTTCAGCATTATTTGTAATAGCAAATGAGTAAAGACCTAAATTCCCATCAGCAGGATACTGGTGCCAGCAGCTGGAAAGCAGATGGACAAGGGAGGATTTACTTGGCAGCCTGAGAAAGCTGAATCCTCAAACAGAGCTGCGCAAGGCAAAGAGAACCTGACTCACATGAAATGGCCCCCAAAACTGAGGAATTAACTTATATCCTGTATCCCTGGGGTGAAGTTCAGGGTAAAAATAGAATCAGCCAAAGAAGCTGGAAACCCAGATACCTGCCCTGCCCCAACTTCACACAGCTGACCATCCCACCCCATCCCAACAGAAGACAAGAGGTTTCCATCTGAGAGAGCAGAACAGATTCCCGTCTCGGGGAAATAAGGACAAAATTCCACATTGACAACACACTAAACACTAAGACAGTAAACTTTCTCCCCAGAACATGGCCAGTGACTTTACATACTCCTCCAGGTAAGAGACCAGAAGAGTCTTCAGCCCAAGAAGAAAAGCCTAAAGAGGGACATCAGTGGTTCCCCAAGGAAGCAATCCAGTTACTTCACCCTCAGACTGCAGTGGACGATAAGCTCCATTCACGTGCACAAAGCTTCCTATCAGCTTTCAGTGCTGCTTTTATACAGAGCATGAGCTTGATCAAACATTTCAGGGAAGTAATATGAAATGCAGAAACTGACACAAACAGAAAAAAACACCTTGGAAAAACCAAAAGGTGTATAGAAGACAGTATCAACAATCCATCATTAATATCTTCAAAGAGATAAAATACTGATACTGGACTTATCAATACTTTTTTGGGGTTTTGTTTGGTTTGGGGAAAGTTTTCTAGAACTACAAGATAAACGTGAATAATAATAATAAAACCAGAAGATATAGGTGGATTCCTTTCCCAGAAAGTAGAGAAAAGAAAGAGATGGGTAATAAGAAGGAAAACACAAGAAAATCAGAATGCCTGTTCAGGATGTCTACATTCATAACTAGAGTTGAAGAAAAAGAACAGAAGAAAATGGAAGGGAATACTTGAGGAAAATTTCCTAGAAATAAACATTTGTTTTCAGGTAAAAATGACCAAGGGTTCAGGACATGCCTAAAATCATCCAGCAAACTGAGTGCCATAATCCAGATACCATCCTACATGTATCTGGTAGGATACACTAACAGACACAGCAGCGAACTAACAGATGACATCTCTGCTCTCATACAGCTTACATTATAGAGGGTTAGAGCATATAATAAGCAAAATGCATGGACTGTCAGTGCTAAGTGCTGAGGAGATACATCATAAAATATGCCAGGGGGGAAAAAGTGCTATTTTAAATAGACTGACAGGTAACGTCTCACTGACAAGGTAACATCTGGGCAAAGAGCCGGAAGAGGGGAATAATGAGCAAACCAAGAAACGTGAAGACATGAGATTCAGAAAGGCAGTCACCACAAAAGAGGCAAGAGAGACCACAGGTGAAAGGTGAGGGATATCCCAAGATGAAAGCTGGCCTAGAGCCAGCTTTTCAGACTGGAAAAGGTCAGGGCTCTGAAAAACACTTCCGTAGGTATCCTATCAGTTTCTAATTCTCAATGTGTTTCAGCTACTGAGGGGAGCTTTGTAAAACCCAAGAAAAGTGAAAGATTAAGTTAGTGATGCAAAACTAGCCAAATCGAGAGAAGATCTAAAATGACAGTGATGGCATTAATTCAACATGCTGCAACAGTCATTGCAATTTGCATGTATGTTTTTAACGTTAACTACTAACTTTCCTTCATGCTTAATTAACAATCTGTTTAATATTAAGTTGCTCTAATTTGCTTATTGAATGAGTGCATGAATAATTCCAGTTTGTAGTATCAAGATGAAATTTTTCAAATACAAAATCTAGTAGCCCAATTTCATTTGTTAAACATGCAGGTTCTGTGAGCACCCAATATATTTTGTCTGGGCCTGCATACTTGATTTCATTGGAGGTAGCCAAGGAACTCTCTTGATCTCACAGGTATCTAATGAAGTTTGCTGCTGCTGCTAAGTCGCTTCAGTTGTGTCCGACTCTTAAGATGTAAAATAAACTACTTAAGTGAACAGCTTTTTATTCTTCCTAAACTACAAAACATCAACTCTAAAGGGAAATGCTTTGTTTTACCAGTATTATAATAGCATCATAATAATGGTTGTTGTTAACTCAGTTGTGTCTGACTCTATCGAATGCAGCACGCCAAGCTTCCCTGTTCTTCACTATCTCCCAGAGTTTGCTCAAATTCATGTCCATTGAGTCAATGATGCCATCCAACCATCTCATCCTCTGTCACCTGCTTCTCCTCCTGCCCTCAAACTTTCCCAGCATCAGGGTCTTTTCCGATGAGTCAGCTCTTCACATCAGGTAGCCAAAATACTGGAGCTTCAGCACCAGCCCTTCCAATGAAAATTCAGGGTTGATTTCCTTTAGGATTGACTTGGTTTGATCTCCTTGTCCAAGGGACTCTTCAGCACCACAGTTCGAAACCATAAATTCTTAGGCACTCAGGCAGGCTTCTATGGTCCAACTCTCACATCCATACATGACTACTGGAAAAACCACTGTTTTGACTATACAGACCTCTGTTGGCAAAGTGATATCTCTGTTTTTAATATGTTGTCTAGGTTTGTCATAGCTTTTCTTCCAAGGAGCAAGCATCTTTTAAAATTTCATGCAGTCACCATTCATAGTGATTTTTGAGCCCAAGAAAATAGTCTTTCACTGTTCCATTTTTTCCCCCCCTTTGCCATGAAGTGATGTGATACTGGATGCATGATCTTAGTTTTCTGTATGTTGAGTTTTAAGCCAGCCTTTTCACCCCCTCTTTCACCTTCATCAAGAGGCTCTTCAGTCCCTCTTCACTTTCTGTCATTGGGGTGGTATCATCTGCCTATCTGAGGTTATTGATGTTTCTCCCGGCAATCTTGATTCCAGCTTGAGGTTCATCCAGCCCAGCGTTTTGCATGATGTACTCTGCATAGAAGCTAAATAGGCAGGGTGACAATGTACAGCCTTGACGTACTCCTTTCCCAATTTTAAACCAGTTCGCTGTTTCCATGTCTGGTTCTGTTGTTTCTTGACAGCATAGAGGTTTCTCAGGAGGCAGGTAATGTGGTCTGGTATTCCTGTCTCTTTCAGAATCTTCCAGTTTATTGTGATCCACATAGTCAAAGGCTTTACTGTAGTCAATGAAGCCGAAGTTTTTTTTGGAATTCCCTTGCTTTTTCTATGATCCAACAGATGTTGGCAGTTTGATCTCTGGTTCCTCTGCCTTTTCTACATCCAACTTGTGCATCTGGAAGTTCTCATTTCACATACTGTGAAAGCCTAGCTTGAAGGATTTTGAGCATTACCTTACTAGTATATGAAAAGAGTGCAATTGTGTGGTAGTTTGAACATTCTTTGGCATTGCCCTTCTTTGGGACTGGAATGAAAATTCACCTTTTCCAGTTCTGTGGCCACTGCTCAGTTTTCTAAATTTGCTGGCATACTGAGTGCAGCACTTTAACAATATCCATCATCTTTTAGGATTTCCATTACCTCCACTAGCTTTGTTTGTAGTAATGCTTTCTAAGGTCCGCTTGACTTCACACATCAGGATGTCTAGCTCTAGGTGAGTGATCACACCATCCTGGTTATCTGGGTCATTAAGACCTTTTCTGTACAGTTTTTCTATGTATTCTTAATACTTTCTACTTCCGTTAGTAAAAGCAATTAAGGGTAAATTAAATAACATTTTTCTTATAAATTCTTTAAGTATAACTACAAAAATATTTCTAAAACTTTTTGTAAAGAGCTGGGGTTGAAAAGCTCAGATACTGCTGAAAAGCAGTTTCCACAAATTCCTGATGAATAGTCATGTGAGCAGTGAAATGAATAGAAAATGATCTGAACCATCTTCATAATCATCCAAATCCCTTATTTTACATTAAGGTCCCAAGAACTGAAGTGCTTTGCCAGAAGTCAGATTCTGAAATATATGGTAGCCAGGATCTAGAATATAGGCCTCCTGATTCCAGCCAGCACACAGGCCACTGTTCTGGGCTGCCCTGGTTGAAAGGTAGCTTTAGAATAGATACACACACACACACACACACACACATATATATATATATTTATTTATTTATTTATGTATTTCTTGGCTGTGCTGGGTCTTCATTGCTGCGCTTGGCTTGTCTCTAGTTGTGGCGAGCGAGGGCTGCTCTCTGGTTGTGGAACGTGGACTTCCCATTGTGGTGGCTTCTCTTGCTGCAGAGCCACAGGCTCTTAGGGCATGTGGGCTTCAGTGAGTTTCAGCCCCCAGGCTCTAGAGCTCAATAAGTTGTGGTGCGTGGGTTTAGTTGCTCTGTGGCCTGTGGGGGTCTTCCCAGATGAGGGATTAAACCCAGGTTAACTACAATGACAGGCGGATTCTTTACCACTAAGCCACCAGGGAAAGCCAGAAAGCTTTAATGTGCAGGAGCCTTGTTTCACTGGCAGATCTAAACACTGTTCTAATAAACTGATGGCCACTGAAAATGTTCCATCGCCCTTGCAATGTGCTTGAAATTGAACAAAAAAATCAAATTACTCTATTTTTACTCATTGATTTAATTAGCTATGAAAAATAAAAGAATGGGAATTCTGTTTTCCTTAAAGAAAAGTAGCAAATTTCCACATACTAACCAGAAGCAGTTTAGAAAACTGTATAATATCCAAAATAAATACTCACTTCACAGCTCTGCCATCTGTTTGGAATATTTGGCCTTAACTTCTGTTCACAAACAACTTTTCTCATTTCTTCAACTGATGGATCGGAAGGTACAAGATCATAATAAGGCAGCTGGTAATCTTCATGAATTCCTACATTGGTAAAGAATGTTTAAAAAACCTATTTTGAAAGGTTTACTCAGATAATGTCAGAATAATCTTTGACCAGACAGAAAAGGAATAGGTGGAAATGCTGTTACAGTGTCCCATTACTAAAACAGGTAAGTGGAACAGCCTGCTCTCTCTTATCCATGTCTGCAGCAACAACCCACCTCGAGTCAGTACTGAGCCCACACTTTGAAACTAAATTCTGCAATACAATCAGCAAAGGCTATTTTAATAATGGTTAACTATGAGTTGTGATGACCAGATAGACATTTTCTCCTAGGGCCCTAATGTGCGAGAAGTGAAAGTGTTTATTCTGCAAGTGCATAGCCTCCGCAGGTAAAGGAATGTACACTCTCACTAAGGTGTGACTCCTACATGGCAAGCCTGAGGTGCAAGTCCCTTCCTCTACTTGTGTCTGTTAATAACCTGTCCTATTTGCTACTCCACCCCTCACTGCCTAAAAAAAAAAAACTAGTGCCTAGACCTAAGGCACTAGTCCCAGGTGAGCCTGGGTTCTCAAAGATAAGATTGTTTCCCAAGTAAACACTGAAAGTTCTCAATCTAACACAAACGTACTTTAAAAAGTAATGCAGTGACAGTGTATTTGCATTTTGCATATGTAATTTCCACTATCAAGATGGAGAAAATCACTACAATCTCAGGGTAAAAAAAAATCAGTTCGACTCCGGTACATGCTAAAAATAGCTGCCTGGATGGCCTCACAAGCAGTCATTCATTCTGAATATCTATACTGGAAGATAATAAGGGGGGGGGTTTCTATTGTTTCCCAAAATTCAAGTGGAACTAGAAAAAGACCACATTGGAATAAAGCTGTGTATTAGAATAAAGCCATGTACAAGGATAAAGCATGTTGTGTCATCTCTTTGGCACTCTCATTGATCACTGGGTAAACAATTTCATTCAATAAAAAAGACAATTCTTAAACAACTTTTGTTTGTGACAATATATTGGGGGAAGGGAGAGAAATTTACCACCGATGGAACATCGTCGAGCTACTTCCCAGAATACTAGTCCCATTGCATAGATGTCAGCACGTTTGAAGGATTCAAAGTGTTTCATATTTATGGAATCATCTAGAACTTCAGGGGCCATGTACCTAAAAAAGAAGTCAGCACTTCATTTTATGCAATAGTAACCTTACTTTTTAAACTGTTTCATCATCTTTCTTTTACTACTGGGTGGGGAGGTCAGAGAGGTGGGGAGCAATATTAAATTAACTTTGACCTTTCCTCCTTTCACTATGGTTCTGCTGCTTTGTAAATTAAAAGAAAAATTTTATTGAAGTATAATTGACTTACATTGTTAATTTCTGCTGTACAGCAGAGTTATATGTATACATTCTTTTTAAAATATTATTCTCCATTATTTATATAGATACTGAATATAGTTCTCTGTTCTGTACAGTAAGATATTGTTGTTTATCCATTCTATATGTAATAGTTTACATCTGCTGACTCCAGCTTCCCACCCCATCCCTCTCCCAACACCCTCCCCTCTAGCAACCACAAGTCTGTTATTTATGTCCCTCAATCTACTTTGCAGATAGGATCATTTGTGTCATATTTTAGATTACACACATTAAGTAATATCATGATATCTGTCTCTTTCTGACTGACCTCATTTGTTATGATAATCTCTAGTTGCATCCATGTTGCAGTAAATGGCACTGTTTCATTCCTTTTATGGCTGAGTTGTATTCCATTGTATATATGGACCACATTGGGCTTCCCTGGTGGCTCAGAGGTTAAAGCGTCTGCCTCCAATGCGGGAGACCTGGGTTCGATCCCTGGGTCGGGAAGTTCCCCTGGAGAAGGAAATGGCAACCCACTCTAGTATTCTTGCCTGGAGAATTCCATGAACTGAGGAGCCTGGTGGGTTGCAGTCCACTGGGTCACAAAGAGTCGGACACGACTGAGTGACTTTACTTACTTATCAGCTCATCTGTCAATAATGGACATTTAGGTTGTTTCCATGTCTTGGTTATTGTGAAATAATGCTGCTGTGAACATAGGGGGTACATGTATTTTTTTGGATTAGAGTTTTTTCTGGATATATAGCCAGAAGTGGGACTGCTGGACCATATGGTAATTCTATTTTTCTCTTTTCCCACTGTTTTCTATAGTGGTTATACCAACTACATTCATACCAACAGTATAAGAGTTCCCTTTTCTCCATATCCTCTCTAGCATTTGTTATTTGTACAGTTTTTAATGATGGCCATTCTAACCGGCCACTCACTGCAGTACCTCACTGGAGTTTTTATTTGCATTTCCCTAATAATTAGTGATATTCAGCATCTTTTCATGTGCATATTGGCCATTTGCATTTCTTCTTTGGAAAAATGCCATTAGGTCTCTTGTCCTTTTTTTGATTAAGTTGCTTGTTTTTTGTTGTTTTTGTTGTTGACTTCTATGAGCTGTTTAAGGATTTGGGGAATTAACCCCTTATCAGTTACATCATTTGCAAATATTTTTTCTGATTCTATAGGTTGTCTTTTCCTTTTTTTTAATGGTTTCCTTTGCTGTGCTGAAAGCTTGTAAGTTTGATTAGGTCCCATTTGTTTCTTTACTTCTACTGCCTTGGGAGACTGACTTAAGAAAACACTGGTATGATTTATGTCAGAATGTTTTGCCTAGCTCTCTTCAAGGAGTTTTTGATGTCATGTCTTATGTTTAAGTCTTTAGGCCATTTAGAGTTTATTTTTATGTATGGTGAGAAGGTATGTTCTAACCTCATCAATTTCCATGTGGTTGTCCAGCTTTGCTAACACCACTTGCTGAACAGACTTTTTCCCATTGTATATACTTGCCTCCTTGGTTGAAGAGGCCTTAAGGGTATGGGTTATCTCTGGGCTTTCTATTCTGTTTCATTGATCCGTATGAATGTTTCTGTGCCAGTACCATGCTGTTTTGATTACTGTTATCTTTGTAGTATTGTTTGAAGTCTCGGAGGGTTATGGTTCCGGTTTTGTTCTTTTTCTTTGGGATGGCTTTGGCAAGTCTGGGTCTTTTATGATTCCATATAAACTTTAGGGTTATTTGTTCTAGTTCTGTGACAAATGTCATGGGTAATTTGATAGGGATCACATTAAATCTGTAGATTGCTTTGGGCATATGGCCATTTTAACAATATTCTTCCAATCCAAGACATGGGATATCATTCCATTTTTTTGAGTCATCTTGTTTCCTTTGTATCCTGCTAGGATTAATTTATCACCTCTAGTAATTTTTGTGTGAAGTCTTTAGGGTTTTCTGTGTGTGTGTGTGTGTATATATATATATATATATATAGAATCATGTCATCTGCATATAATGACAATTAAAATTTTTCCTTCCAATTTGGATACCTTTTGTATCTTTTTCTGATCTGACTGCTGTGGCCACAACTTCCAGTACTAGTGTTTACTAGAAGAGGTGAGAATGGGCATCCTTGTCTTGTTCTATATTTTAGCATTAGGGCTTTCAGCTTTTCACCTTTGAGTATTATCCTGGCTGGGTTTGTCATCAGTTCAGTTCAGTTGCTCAGTCATGTCCGATCCTTTGCAACCCTGTGAATCACAGCACGCCAGGCCTCCCTGTCCATCACCAACTCCCGGAGTTCACTCAGACTCATGTCCATCGAGTCCGTGATGCCATCCAGCCATCTCATCCTCGGTCGTCCCCTTCTCC
>SJYV01034227.1:1000282-1015376 GCA_006410875.1 Neotragus pygmaeus | reverse complement strand
TCTATCAGATCTAGGCCCTTAAATCTATTTCTCACTTCCACTGTATAATCATAAGGGATTTGATTTAGGTCATACCTGAATGGTCTAGCGGTTTTCCCTACTTTCTTCAATTTGAATCTGAATTTGGTAATAAGGAGCTCATGATCTGAGCCACAGTCAGCTCCTGGTCTTGTTTTTGTTGACTGTATAGAGCTTCTTCCTCTTTGGCTGCATAGAATATAATCAATCTGATTTCAGTGAATATTACTCAGCCATAAAAAGGAATGCATTTGAGTCAGTTCTGATGAGGTGGATAAACCTAAAACCTATTATACAGAGTGAAGTGAGTCAGAGAAAAGATAAATACCATATTCTAACGGATATATACAGAATCTAGAAAATGGTACTGAAGAATTTATTTATAGGGCAACAATTGAGAAACATAGAATAGACTTATGGACATGGGGAGAGGGAAGGAGAGGGTGACATGTATGGAAAGAGTAACATGGAAACTTACATTACCATATGTAAAATAGATAGCCAATGGGAATTTGCTGTATGGCTCAGGAAACGCAAACAGCTCTGTATCAATCTAGAGGGGTGGGACGGGGAGGGAGGTCCAAAAGGGAGGGGATATATGTATACCTGTGAGTGATTCATGTTGAGGTTTGACAGAAAACAAAATTCTGTAAAGCAATTATCCCTCAATAAAATTTTTTTTTAAACCTCCATAGTCACAGAATATATTAATAATAAAGACTTTGAAAGCATTGGGGAAGAAGGAAAATGGTGTCTAAGAGAAAAGAAAATGAAAACTAAGGACTTGGTCAGGCTGTGAGTACTAGTTTTGTTTTGTTTTTAAATAATACCACATTGGTAATATCTATTGGTAACAGCTGCTTATATCCATGCCCTAGGTCACAAAATGTAGATGATCACATTATATATGCCTCCTGATGAGGTGCAATAGAAAGAATACAATATACAGAAGAAAGTATGTAATATTTTCAGTCAGAAAACCAATAAAATAAAATAATCAGATTCAGTTTCTAATTTTAACTACCAGTTTTCAGATTATACAAGGAGCAAGTTCAGAGATACTGTACGAATTCAATTAGCAAATCTAGAATATGATAAGCTCTATAGGACAAACAATCCAGTTTAACAAACTGCAAGAAGGAAAAAAAGGTGGGGCACCCTAGCATTAGTGTTTTTATTAAAGGATTTAAGATAAATATCAACCAAATGCAATGGATCCCAAAGTGAATAACCAATAAGTAGACAATTGCAGAAATATGAAATGGACTAGATATTTGATGGCATCTTTTAAATTGATAATGGTAGTATGGTTATGTTTCATAAGAAAGATTGCCTATAATCTAAAGATGCAAACTGGAATATTAATAGTGAAAAGATGTATTGCTGGGATTAGCTTCAAATAATTCAAAGGGGCAGAGTAGATGGAATCAGAACTCAAATATGATTTTCAATGAGCTGATAATTTTTGAAGCTGGGTAATGGGAATCCACTATCCTATTCTCTACTTCTGTGTATACTGGAAATTTTCTATAAATAGAAGTTTTAAAAAAGCAAGTAATATTCGTTGTAAATAAATTTGAAAATATAGAGAAACCACAAGAAAAATCACCCATGAACACCAACTAAGATTAAACATTATTAACATTTTGAAGAAATAAATATTCACCCATGAACACCAACTAAGATTAAACATTATTAACATTTTGAAGAAATAAATATTGTTGAAGAAAATGGGAGGGGAGAAGAGTAAAAATATGACTATGGTTATGGCCTTTAAAAAAGAATAAAAGCATTTTTCTAAAAAAACAAATAGCAGTGCTGGGGAATACATCAGATTCAAAGCAAGTATGATGAGAGTTTAGTTTAATACAAGTCTCTGACAAAAGCTATAAAGGTGGGATTGTGGGCACTGCTGTAACAACTGAAGCCAAAAAAGTAAGTACAGTCTGAAGTGACTTTTCAGTCACTGCTCATCCTGACTGTCTACACACATGGCTTCCTCACTTGCTTCAACATCTGATCTGACCCCTGGCCTCAATCACCTGTGTACCACAGGCAAGAAAGGGTTCATCAACATGGTTACCAAGATCTAGGTGGTTTTAGAGAAACCGTTTCTCTAAGTGAGTTTACTTAAAAGACTAATCTATTTAGCCCTAGAAATTTAAGTTATTTTTATTCTCCCTATAAATAAGCTTATTAGGAAATACTAGAATGCCCTAATGGTCAGGAGGAGATTAAAAGGAAACATATCTGAGCTCTAGTCTATCTCAGAACTGTGGGCAACTAGAGCTTATGAATTTTTTTTCTCTGTTATGACTATATTCAATATCTAACTTCCCAGAACCAAATTAACAAAAGCATATAGTTTCATTTTTTGTTTTTTTTAAATAGCTCTTTATACTTTATGAAGTAATTAGAGGTTTAGGAACAAGTCAAGAATCAAGAAAATCTTTTAGAAGTTCCTGTTTCTAAAGGCTTCTAATGTATTCTGTTTTACTTAATAGGTCTCATCAATATGACAAATACCCATTTCTCATCAAATATGACAGTGTTTAATAGTCTTATTTGTAGAAGAAATTAAAATATATTTTGTTACACTCAGAGGAGAAGCAAATGTCACTGACCTTTATTGTCTGCTGCTATAAATCCCAAGATGTTTTCGTGACGTAACATGACAGTCTGATAAATCTCTGCTTCGCGGAACCATGAACGTTCTTCTCTAGAGGAGAATATTTTAACAGCAACTTCTTCTCCTCTCCATTTTCCTCGCCAAACTTCTCCAAAACGACCTTTGCCAATACTTTCTTGTAACACAATCGTTCTCGCAATTGTTCTCTGAACAAGCAATGGTAAACCTAAGGATAAAAATAAACCGTATTCAATACAAAACATTAGTATGCATTTCTAAACCAGGATAGGTGTTAAAGAATGACCCAGAAACTTAAAATCTCACTGAGGAAATACAGAGTAAATTTGCAAAATCAGTAATTCATGATAAAAAGGAAACTTAATAAAAGGATCCAGAAACTCCTCCCTAATGCCAAGCTCAAGATGACCAGTGAAGAGCTGTAGGGGAAAGAGGAACCAGAAAACATTGCTGAAAAGGGGCCATGAATGGGAAGAAATGATTTAAAAATCTTATTTCAGAAAGATGAGTCTGGTAAGTTTTAAGAATGGGAGGGAAAAAGTATGTAAACACCAGAAACAAGAGAAGTGACTTCTGGTCTAACTTTAAAAATGATCACAAAAATCATCTCAGGACAAGCAATTTACTAATTTATGTGCTAGGAACTGGCTCCCCACACAACACTAATATCCTAAAGAATGATGCCAAGTAACTTACCTTGGTGATGAGATCTTGGCAGTTTTCTCACCAAATGAACTTGCTTGATTATAACATACAGAGTTTTCAATATTTTACCACACTTCATTTATATCAAAGTATTTAACTACCTATAAAATTTAAGTAACACTGTATTTTTTACTATTCTAATTCACTTAATATTTCACGGACTAAGAACTGTTACCTTAAATTATACTGGCACTGACAATTAAAATATCAGTGTACATCATGTTCTACACTATTTATATAGTCTAATATGCATAAATCTGTGTCAGATGTAATCTATATTGAGTTGCCTACTATAGATCAAATTAACCCAATAGGGTAAATGAAATTATCTGCTCTCTTTGGTTTCTAGTGTGAAATGCTTATAAATACAAACATTAAATCTTTGTCTCTTTTCATCTTTAAGCTTCTCAATAGGTCTTTCCTTTCCCTTGCTCTATCCATCCACCCCCCCACTTCCTGCAAAGTAGTTTAGCAGTCTAATTGTCAATTCCTAATTATGTTGTTTACAGTAGACACTCGATAGTACATACAGTAGACACTAAAGCCTCTGAACAGGGCCACACCACGTACTTTAAAAGATGTACAGTATACCTAAGAGTTCATTTCAGGGACTTTACTGGTGGTCCAGCAGTTAAGAATCCGCCTGCCAATGCAGGAGACACAAGTTTGATCCCCTGGTCCAGGAAGATTCCGGATGCTGCTGGGCAGCTAGCCCCATGCGCCACAACAACTGAAGCCCATGCACCTAGAGTCTGTGCTTGCAGTAAGAGATGCCACTGCAATGAAGAGGAGCCCCACTAGCTACAACTAGAGAAAACCAGCTTGCAGCAGTGAAGACCCAGTGCAGCCATAGTTAAACGCGCTGTGCTTAGCCACTCAGTCCTGTCTGACTCTGCGACTGCATGGACTGTAGCCCACGTAGAATGTAGCTCCTCTGTCCATGGAGACTGTCCAGGTAAGAATACTGGAGTGGGTTGCCATGCCCTCCTCCAGGCAGTCTTCCCAACCTAGGGATCAAACCCAGATTTCCCACATTGCAGGCAGATTCTTTACCATCTGAGCCACTGGGGTTATATTTATGTATTAATAAATAAATATTAAAAACACACAGGGAAAAAAAGTTCCTTTTAGGAGTCTGATCTTGAAGTTAGAACGGCAAGGAATAAAAAAGAAAGGGGAATAGCAAATGGGAAGTCTGGAAACGCCTGACACGTTCAAGACTCATGTAAATGGTACAGTCAAGAAAGGCTAAGCGGACAAGGAAAAGTCTGTCTTCCCCTTTACCATTGATAGATGCAGAGCTAGAATTCAAAGTCAAGCGTGAAAGTCCCTGGGTCGTATCTGACTCTTTGCGACCCCATGGACTATACAGTCCATGAATTCTCTAGGCCAGAATACTGGAGTAGCCTTTTCCTTCTCCAGGGGATCTTTCCAACCCATGGATTGAACCAGGGTCTCCTGCACTGCAGGCAGATTCTTTACCAACTGAACTATCAGGGAAAGTCAACATTTACCATATTTTCTGTATTTGGTTACTACAACCCACATGAGTATCTGAGCATTAAAAAAGAAAAAGTAATAGTTTTCTTATAAAGACAAAAATAAACAGGCCTAAGTTAGATCTCAATGTTCTCTGCTTCTGTACCTTTTAAGAACTGCTTGAGAGGAAGCTACAATACGGGAAAATGCATGGTCCAAGCACCTTCACATGCAGTGAACAATGGAAATAAGACCAGAACAATATGCATACATTAAAGAGATCATAAGCATGAACAAGACATAATAAACACTGGGCTAAGAGATTCACATTCTCAAAAACTGAGACACCCATGTGCATGTCCACACACTTTTCAATCTGATGACTGCTTAGAGGCATATGCTTAAAAATAGGCACATGCACAGCCTGCCATTCAGATTCATGCAACAGGGATAAGGTTAGCTTTTAAGTTTAGAGGCGGGTACCAGAAGCCAGCTCTCTGCTGGCTCCCACAATTCCTAAGTTAAAAAGTACAGTCTTTGAAAGGGCCCTTCCTCATACATGGTACTGAGTAATAAACATTTGAATCCATAACATAAAATGTTGTTTTACCTCTTCCTCAATGACTGAAAGAACTAAAAAGGGTATTATTCATAGACATTTGACTTACTCAGAGGCATGAGTTCCATTCATGAAGTGACATTCAGGCTTTATAATAAATAGGAGGAAAAGCACTTTCTGCTATCATTCAACAGAAGATAGCTTCTGTCTGGATAAATCTGGAAGCCATTCAGCACAGAACTATGGCGGAAAGAGGCCTTAAACTAAGCTTTTTTGTAAAAATGCAGCAAATTCATAATTGTATGTGAGATTTTTTTCCCAAATACCTTTTCAATAAGAGTAATAACACTTGTCATTTGTATATCACTTTACAATCTACCAAGTGCTTAAAATGCTTTCGCACAAACGTATCGTTTCGTTTGAATCTCACGACAAATTCAATGATGTACATAAGGCAGGGTTCATTATTTTCATTTTAAAGATGAAATAACTCCAGCATGAGACATCAACTAACTGCCCAAAGCCACAGAGCTGACAAACAAGGCAGACAAGTTTTTACATGGTGAAAGGAGGCATAAAAAGGAGAAGCTTTCAGACAATGGAGCTGGGTCCCTGACAGATCTAGAAATGTAGAGTTCTTTACTTCATATCTGTATCTTAAAAGGTAAATATATTCTTATTTAGAAATTAACTGCCATCCAGACAGCAATTTCTTTTAATCCTTTAGGAAGCCAGACACACAACACTGTGCCAGGTGGCATGAGCTGCTTTGATTTCCTTGGGTTTAAGTTTGGCCACAAGAGAGCAGGTCCAAGGGATTAATTCCAAATGATTTAAAGCCACCCTAATTTTCCATGACTTTGGTCCTTAAGATATTTTTTTGTTCCAGGATAACTCCTGGAATGAGCCAGATATTCTTTGAGAACCCTTTAACTCAGAATCAAAGGGGAACCCCAGGGAAGCCATAAAATAATCTCTCACCATTCCTCCACCATTTCTGCCCAGAGTGTCACATCTTCAGAACTAAGGCCGCTCCTTCTAATCCAACTTCTAATTGCCTCCCTCCTCATGGGAGTCTCAGGAATCCCTACAAGGCTGCCTTAAGAGACATGGGCTCCTTCTTAAGCCTATATGCATCCTAGTAGTCATGGACAGAACTCATGGAATATTCACGGTCAAATTCTATAGAAGAAAACTTTAGGTCATGAAATCAGTTTGTTCAAACTTAAATGAATGAACATATATACATATACATCCCTTAAAATATACCTTAATTCTCTTGAAATAAAGCATTTTTCATTATGTGAACTTTTTGTGTAACTGTGATTTTATGCTTCAGAGCCCTATGCTTCCCCTAGTCATAATTTCTGCTTTAAAGTTCCTTTAATCACTCGATATATAATTTGTGAAATTTTCATTACATATATATATATTTAAATCTTTGTATCCATGAATCTAGCCCTTATTTGAAGTTAATTTGCTTCAAGCAATTGGGTAATCTATTTCTGATCCCACATAAATCAACAAACTGAGGAAAGCAAATATCAGAAGGGCCATGGATCTGTAAAGCTGTATTAAATAAAAAGGTGGTCAGGCATTTTCTTAAGGGAAAAATGACGAAAAATTCATTAATAATAAAAACAACAAGAACTAGGCCTGAGCCAAAGACAGCAATTTCATGTTAAAAAAGCAAATAGCTTTTTTAACTATGTCTGTCATAACACTCTGTCATACCTGCTTTCAAATATAAAAATAAAAATAAAGCTGCTAAACAGTCCTGAAGAGAATGGGTAACTGCAGATTATTTGAACATCTCTGAACTTCAGCCTCAGCTACAGAAGAATAACTGTCCTTATCCTTTTTATCTTACACAGTCATGAGAAGGTGAAAATGCTTTGAAATTTCCACAAATGTGAAATGTTGAAAAGTCAGTCACTTCTAATTTGTCCTTCCTAAACCAGCCACAGTCAGATATAAACCTAGCTTAAAGACCTATATTAAGGTTCAAACCTGGGGTAGTATTCACACTAGCCCAGATTTTTACAAGCTTAGCCAACTAAATACAGTTAATTTTAAAAAGACATTTTAGGAAAAAGAAAGAAATACATTACCTGATCCAGAACCTGATGTTGTCATGTCGTAAATTAAATCTTTTAACGTTGTACCCTCTGAAATAAAAGGGCGATCTAACGAGGGATCCTCTTCATTTGGCACTCGATGGTGAATGACAGTGCGGTTATGGCAGATATAGACCATCAACATGAGTGAGATACAGACAAAGCAGACTGGTCCAGCAATGACAGCTGCCAGTTCAACAGGACCAAGGCCAGATGATGGCTTTCCTGTAAAAGGGCCTCAAATGAAATAAACAACACAGTAACACTATAGGCGGCATCCACAGTTTCCTAATCCTCCACATTTCCTGCAGTTGGTCACTACCATTAGTCACAGCCTCATTACAGCAGCTCATGGGGCTCAAGCCCATAACAAGTGAAGCACTTCATCTTCTCCCACTGGCTCTCCTTTTATGATCACTAGCTCTGCCAACATCCACTTAGTCTTCCTGTAGTCTTGAGCCTAAATAACAAGGTCAGGTATTGCAAACATTGTACACCCACTCCCCACCTCCCATCACTCTCAGATTACTAATAAAAGAACCAATAATCTGGAACAACTCTCATTAAGTATTTCTTGAGTCACTGTCTTGTCTTTTCTCAAAAAAGCAGTTTGGCTTATCTTCTTATTCCAAGGCCAGTATATGCTCATAGCAAGAAAAAAATTAAGAAGTATAAATACAGATAAGCAAAAGTTAAATTTATCTACAGCCTCACAATCCCCCTAAANGGCAGGTCAGGTGATCTGGTATTCCCATCTCTTTAAGAATTTTCCACAGTTTGTTGTGATTCACACAGTCGAAGGCTTTGACATAGTCAATAAAGCAGAAGTAGATGTTTTTCTGGAACTCTCTTGCTTCCTCAGTGATCCAATGGATGTTGACAACTTCATCTCTGGTTCCTCTGCCCTTTCTAAATCCAGCTTGAACATCTGGAAGTTCATGGTTCATGTACTGCTGAAGCCTGGCTTGGATAATTTTGAGCATTATTTTGCTAGCATGTGAGATGAGTGGAATTGTGTGGGAGTTTGAACATTCTTTGGCATTGCCTTTCTTTGGGACTGGAATGAAAACTGATCTTTTCCAGTCCTGTGGCCACTGCTGAGTTTTCCAAATTTGCTGGCATATTGAGAGCAGCACTTTCATAGCATCATCTTTCAGGACTTGAAATAGCTCACTTGGAATTCCATCACCTCCACTAGCTTTGTTTGTAGTAATGCAACTTGACTTCACACTTCAGGATGTCTAATTGTAGGTGAGTAATCACTCCACCTATAATAAAGTGGGCTGCTACCAGGGAAGCCCNTCAGGACTTGAAATAGCTCACTTGGAATTCCATCACCTCCACTAGCTTTGTTTGTAGTAATGCAACTTGACTTCACACTTCAGGATGTCTAATTGTAGGTGAGTAATCACTCCACCTATAATAAAGTGGGCTGCTACCAGGGAAGCCCAAATGCTAAAAAGTAGGAAAAGCTGGTGCCAAGAGTGCGTCGTAAAGGGACACAATTTATTCTGATGGAATTAGGAAAATTTGCCTAAGGGGGAGAAATTGAGTTGAAATATAAAAGTTGAGTACAAATGAATAAAGCAAGGAAGTGGGCGGGATGGAAAGGAAAGAAGAGGCAGGAGATAGGAAGGAATAAAGGGAGATGGTGAGGAATGGCTTTCCAGGCAGAACCAATAGCGTATACAAAGATTCTGAATTCAGGAATATACATATTATGTTTGAAAAAAGAAAAAAAGACGAATGTCTTCTGGTAAGTTCTATGGAGCATAGAAAACTTTCAGAAAAGGAAGATTGGAACCAGTTAATATGTGGGATTTTATCACAAAAGTCATGGAAAATTACTGAAAAGTTTTAGAGAAAAAATTGATAAGATTAAATTTGCACTGTTAACTGTCTTATAGATGGACTTTGTAAACAGACTCTGCCATACATCAGAACAGTAACATAAAGGCCAATTCCATTGTTGATGAAGAACTCAAAATTAATTATTAAAATGACTAAAAATTTATCTTAAATCAAAGTTGGAATACACAGAAATCTTTGAATCCATTTAAATGTGTCCTGGCTTCTACAAATAAGCATATATATATATATATATATAATGCACAATAATCAAATTGTTATTAAATTATATTGAAGAATACACTTTAAAAGGTAAAATGGTGACTCTCATATAAATATAAAATGAACACATCATAGATTTTAACTCCTTTTCAAATGAAATTAGNCAGTATATATATAATGCACAATAATCAAATTGTTATTAAATTATATTGAAGAATACACTTTAAAAGGTAAAATGGTGACTCTCATATAAATATAAAATGAACACATCATAGATTTTAACTCCTTTTCAAATGAAATTAGTAAGATGCTACAGCCAGTTTCAAAGGAAAATTCAAAAAATGATACATATGTAGGAAAATAAGATATGCTGAAATAAATTTACAAATAGATTCACAATGAGTCTACTCACAAGCATTAATCAATTCCACTCTCCACCTGGAACAACTGATTTGAATTTCTATGGGGAAGGATCTTTGCATTGTTATTACGTACTCATAACTTACAGGGCATCAAGAGAGTGCCAAATTGATGAAAGAGTGAGAAAAAAAAATAGAAGAACACATTTTGGGTCAATTTCAAGTCTTTGAGAATTTTTCCTACCCATATATGAATATAAATTTTATATAATAATGGTGCTCTGATGCTGGTCCATAAAGTACTGCTTTGTCCTGTAATAGATGTGACTTAAAATCAATGCTCTTATTTTTAGCAAAGCTCTATGGGCTTCTGCAACACTTCTACTTTATTATTGATATAGGTCAGCTTTTGAATCTAGGAATCCAGACAAATTTCAGTCATGTGAGACTGAGCAGAGAATCCAGTCCCATAATGCAGGATTTCTGACCCATGGAAACTGTGAGATAATAAATTCATATTGTTTTAAGTCATTAAAGTTGTGAAATTTTTACACAGACTATAAAACTGTGAGTCCATCTGTATGGAGCTCAAAACTAGGCAAAACTGAACTATGGTTTAAACAATAAAATGCAGCTATCTCTGGGAAGTAAGGAGGGTAATAATTGAGTGGGTTTGTGTGGACTTCTGGAATCTGATTATGCTCATTTCTTGACCTGGAGAGGTGCACTTACTTGGTAGAAATTCATTAAGCTGTACACTGGGGAAGTACTTTGTATACTTTTGTTAGCCATTCCCTTCTCTAGGGGATCTTCCCGATCCAGGAGTTGAAGCCAGGCCCCTTGTATTGCAGGCGGATTCTTGATCATCTGAGCTACCAGGGAGGCCCTCTGCATGTATACTTCAGTTAAATATTATTGAAGGAAGGTAGGATTTAGCTTTTATATGAGTTTATATTATTCTATTTAAAAAAACCTGATAATATTAACATATATTAAGTCCTCCTAAGGGCTTCATATGAATTTACATTTTTATATTTTAATTTTGGTTTTGGCACTCTTTTTAATATAGAAATTTGTTATTCTGGTATAGTCAGATGTAAACTTACTTGTGTTTTGAGATACACAGTTAACCTTTGAATAACACAGATTTGAACTGTGCAGGCCCATTTATACATGGCTTTTTTTCCAATATAGTATTTTCATTTTACAGATACTTAAATTAAGTATGGGGGAAAGTGTTCCATTAGGGATCACAATATGAGACATGAAAAAACTAGGGTCTTGGTCCTGATTCTATCTAAACTGTTTCAATTTTCTGCCCTTGGGTAAGTCTTATAACAATTCCTTTGTTTTTGAAGCAGAGACAGTGATACTTAGACTTGGGCTGTGGAGACTGAGGGGTGAAGGGTAGTAGGTACTCTTAAACCCCACCTTTTTTGAGGGTCCACTGTACTCAGTTCTTGTTTAAGAATTTTTCCCTAACCTGCAATGTTTTTGGAGTTATATGAACAGAATTGATTAAATTGTATCTGGGGACAAATAAAGTGTTTCTAACATATGATAATTAGTTTAACAATTTCTATTTTTGTTAAAGATAAGATAAAGATCTTTTGAGTATATGAAAGGATGTTTCCTCTTCCACACAGACATCCATAATTAAAGAATATTTCATTAACTATATTGAACCTATTTTTCTCATTCATTTTTAATAAGTAGCATCACTTCTTAGGCCTAACATATAAAGACTCTATGGTGGAAATCACTGCTTGATGAACAGCAAATAAAGAAAAAAAAAAGAGAGAGAGAAAGAAATGAGATTGTTTAGGAGACCTCTGAGGCAATATCAAGCAAACTAATATTCACATTATAGGAATCCTAGAGGAGAAAAGAGAGAGAAAGAGCCTGAGCAAATATTTAAAGACATAATAGCTGAAAACTTTACTAACCTGGGAAGGGAAAAAGTCACACAAGTCCATGAACCAATGATTACACACAGAATTAACTCAACAGGAACATGCCAAGACACACTTAAATAAAATGACAAAAATTAAAGATAAAGACTATTAAAAGCAGTAAGGGAAAAAGCAACAGAGAAAGTGAAGTCGTTCAGTTGCGTCCAGCTCTTTGTGACCCAATGGACTATAGCCTACCAGGCTCCTCAGTCCATGGAATTTTCCAGGCAAGAATACTGGAATGGGTTTGCCATCTCCTTCTCCAGGGGATCTTCCTACCCAGGGATCAAACCCGTCTCCCATATTGCAGGCAGACACTTTACTGTCTGAGCCACTAGGGAAGCCCATAACACATAGAGGAATCCCTGTAAGACTCTCAGCTGCTTTTCTCAATGGTAACTCTGTAAGCCAGAAGAAAGTGGCATGATATACTTAAAGTGATGAAAGGGAAAAACTTACAGCCAAGAATACTCTACCTAAACAAGCACTTGTTCAGTTTTGATGGTGAAATCAAAAGTGTTCCTACAATCAAAAGCTAAGAGAATTAAGCACCAACAAACCAGTTTTACAACAAATATTAAAGGTGAAAAAGATAAAGCCACAACTAGAAACAAGAAAATTATAAAATGAAAAGCTCACTGATAAAGGTAAAGATACATAAAGGTAAAAAATCATTCACACACAAAAGCAATAGAGAGGTTAAAAGGCAAAGATAGTAAAGTCATCTATATCCACAATAAGCAGTTAAGGGGTACACAAAACAATTTGATGTAAAATATTAAATCAAAAACAGTAATCATGAGGTGAGGAGAGTATAAATGCAGGGTTTAAAAATGCATTTGAAATTAAGAGNGTAAAGTCATCTATATCCACAATAAGCAGTTAAGGGGTACACAAAACAATTTGATGTAAAATATTAAATCAAAAACAGTAATCATGAGGTGAGGAGAGTATAAATGCAGGGTTTAAAAATGCATTTGAAATTAAGAGATCAGCAACTCAAAATGCTCACATATATATAGAGAAACTGCTACTAAAATAGCACTCAAGGTAACTGGAAACCAAAGATCTGTAATAGATAGATATATGACATAAATCATAGCAATATTTTTTAAATCAATCTCCTAAAGTAAAGGAAATAAAAACCAAAAAATGAATGAATGGAAACTAATTAAACTTACAAACTTCTGCACAGCAAAGGAAATGACTGACAAAATGAAAAGACGAGGTACTGAATGGGAGAAAATATTCGCTAATGATATAACTTAAGCCATTAACATCCAACATATAGAAACAGCTCGTACAATTCAACATCCAAAAAATAAACAACCTGTTTAAAAAATGAGCAGAAGAACTGAATAGACATTTTTCAAATGGAGGAAGTGCTGCAGGCCAATGGGCACAAAAAAAGATAGCTCAACATCGTTCAAAATCAGAGAAATGCAAATAAAAACCACAGTGGAATATAACCTCACACCTATAAGAATAGCTATGATCAAAATGAGCATAAATANACATTTTTCAAATGGAGGAAGTGCTGCAGGCCAATGGGCACAAAAAAAGATAGCTCAACATCGTTCAAAATCAGAGAAATGCAAATAAAAACCACAGTGGAATATAACCTCACACCTATAAGAATAGCTATGATCAAAATGAGCATAAATAATAAATGCTGGTGAGAATGTGGAGAAAAGGTAACCTCCCATATAATATTGGTGGAGACATAAATTGGTGTGGCTACTCCAGCAAGCAGCGTGCGGATTTCCTAAAAAACTGAAAGTAGCACTACAATATGAACCAGCCATTCCACTCCTGGCTATATATATATATATATATATATATATGTATATGTACATAAAGACTAAGCCACTAATTCAAAAATATGCAAGCATTTAAGTGTTCATAACATCACTATCTATAATTGCCAGGAAATGAAAACCTTAGTGTGCAACAGATGAAAAAGTAAAGTTGTTTTATATAGATATATATAATATAGCTATATAAAACATATATGCTTATATAAACATATATATATACACACACATATACATACACTGGAAACAGACCTTGGTTTGATCCCTGGGTTGGGAAGACCTGCTGAAGAAGGGAATGACTACCCACTCCAACAATCTTGCCTGGGAATTTCATGGACAAGGGCTACAGTCCATTGGATGGCAAAGATTCAGACTCCATTAAGCAACTAGCATTTTTACTTTCATTTTCATATACATATATCTAAAAAGGGGCTTTCCTGGTGGCTTAGATGGTAAAGAATCTACCTTCAGTGTGGGAGACCTGGGTTTAATCACTGGGTTGGGAAGATCCCCTGGAGGAAGACAAGGCAACCCACTCCAGTATTCTTGCCTGGAGAATCCCCAAGGACAGAGGATCCTGGCAGGCTGCAATCCATGGGGTGGCAAAGAGTCGGACACAACTGAGTGAGTAAACACACAGCATGAATAAAAGAAAGCAGGGAAAACCACTAGGCCATTCAAGTGTGACTTAATCAAATCCCTTATACCATCCCAAATCCCTTTTACAGTGAAGGTGGGGAATAGGTTCAAGTGATTAGATTTGGTAAAACAAGTGTCTAAAGAACTATGGATGGAGATTTGTAACATTGTACAGGAAGTGGTGACCAAGACCTTCCCAAAGAAAAAGAAACGCAAGAAGGAAAGGTGGTTGTCTGAAGAGGCTTTACAAATAGCTGAGGAAAGAAGAAAAGTGAGAGGCAAAGGAGAAAGGAAAGATACACCCAAGTGAATGCAGAGTTCCAGAGAATAGCAAGGAGAGACAGGAAGGCCTTCTTCAAGGAACAATGCAAAGAAATAGAGGAAAACAATAAAATGGGAAAGACTAGAAATCTCTTTAAGAAATTGAATGGTATGAAGGGACCATTTCATGCAAGAATGGGCATGATAAAGGACAGAAATGATAAGGACCTAATAGAAGCAGAAGAAATTAAGAAGAGGTGGCAAGAATATACAGAAGAACTATAGAAAAAATGTCTTAATGACTCTGATAACCACCATTCTGAAGGAGATCAGCCCTGGGATTTCTTTGGAAGGAATGATGCTAAAGCTGAAAGTCCAGTACTTTGGCCACCTCATGCGAAGAGTTGACTCATTGGAAAAGACTCTGATGCTGGGAAGGATTTGGAGCAGGAGGAGATGGGGATGACGGAGGAT
>SJYV01034227.1:939284-1000256 GCA_006410875.1 Neotragus pygmaeus | reverse complement strand
TCCCATAGGTTCAATACATTTATTAACTTCTCGTAAATCGGTTAATATTCTCCATTTTCCAGATTTCTTTTTTATGACAAAAACAGGAGAATTCCAGGGGGAGGTAGAGGGCTCTATATGACCAAGTTGGAGTTGTTCTCGTACTAACTGTTCTAATGCCTCGAGCTTCATTTGTGGTAATGGCCACTGCTCAACCCAATTTGGAGTGTTAGTTAACCATTTTAATGGGAGCTCTCAAGGAATTTGAGCAGTGGCTACTAGTTTTCTGGTGGAATGGTTACAAAAGCCCCCAAAGGAGAGAGAAGATCTCTTCCCCATATATTAATAGGTATGTCTACAATATAAAAGGTAACAGACACTGATCTTCCATTATGGAATTGGCATCATAAGTGATGGGTACTCCTCCAGACGTCTGCAATGGAGCCCGTCAGCATTAGAGGGCTTTTTTCTTTTTTCCAATCTTGGGGCCATTGTTGACAAGAAATGACTGAAAAGTCCGCCCCTGTGTCTACTAGTCCCTCAAAGTTTTTTCCTTGTATAATCAAGGAGAGAACAGGGTGAGAATCTTTGAATAAGCATTTCCCAAAATATATGTCACCCAGTACTTCCAAATCCTCCTGTTCGTTCATTAGGAAGAGCCNGTGTCTACTAGTCCCTCAAAGTTTTTTCCTTGTATAATCAAGGAGAGAACAGGGTGAGAATCTTTGAATAAGCATTTCCCAAAATATATGTCACCCAGTACTTCCAAATCCTCCTGTTCGTTCATTAGGAAGAGCCAAAAAGGGATGATAAGGTAGGAGAAGTATTTGAGCAATATGTTCTCCAGCTAACAATGAAAGTGTGGTAGAAGTAGAAACCATAATCAAAATTTCCCCAACATAGTCGGAGTCTATTATCACAGGAATGATGGTTAGACCTCTCAAAGCTGCACTGCTATGGCCTAATATTAAACCAAAAGTGCCTTTAGGCAGTGGTCCGAATACATTTGTTTTTAATTTGCAAATGCCTCCTTCTGGTGACAAAAGAACATTCTCAGCTAGTGGCAAATCAGCAGCAGCACTCCCTGAAGTAGCAGACCGTAAATCCGAAATCATCATTTGAGGTCCTTTTAATGAGGCATTGACTGGTAACTGTCGTTGGGAGGGAACAGGGTTGGGTTAGGTGGGATGGCAGGAGGACAGGGCGGAAAAGTCCCCGGTATTGTTCCTGGGCCCCAAGGACTTAGGCCCGCAAAATAGTTTCCTGGTATCAGGTTGCCCATTTTGTCTGTTTTAGATTCGCACTCATTAGTCCAATGGAGCCCCTTTCCGCATCGATGGCAAGGTCCAGGAGGAGTCTTATTCCTCCTAGCAAGATATCTGTCTTTAGGAATTGCACCTTGATCAGCTTTTAATTTCTGACATTCTCTTTTCATATGACCAGGTTTTCCACAGTGGAAGCAGTTACCTCCCTAATGTGGTTTCATAGCTTTGGCCAAGGCTGTAGCAAAGACATTAGCCTGATGCTCTGTTTCTCCTACTCCCGAGCAGGCTCTGATATATTCAGCTATAGATGCACGCTGTCCTTTTAATGGTCCCAGTATACACTTGCATTCAGGACTTGCGTTTTCAAATGCCAAAGTTTGTAATAATATCTCTGAAATTTCATCCCTCCCTACAGCTCATTCCACAGCTACCCTCAATCTTGCCAGAAAATCAGTATATGGCTCATTGGGGCCTTGCATTGTTTTAATAAAGGAGGGCTGGGCATGGCCAGTAGGCACCACACGGTGCCATGCTCATAAAAAGACCTGGCGGACTTGTTGTAAGTCCTGGTCAGAGTACTGAGCCTGTTCTCTTAAAGTCTGATAATGGCCCTCTCCCATTAACTTGTCCTCAAGAGGACCAGGAGGATTCTTTCCTTCATTAACCCGAGCCTGCTTTCTAGCTTCTTCTTCCCACCAGCTACGAAGTTGCAACCATAGAGAACCCTCCAAGACAGCTTGGGCAATAGATTCCCAATCTAACAGAATGATTAATTTGCTTTTTCCCAAAGATTCCAGCATAGCCAAAACAAAGGGAGATTGAGGACCATATTGCACTACTGCAGCTTTAGATCTTTAAAAAATTTATATTCCAAAGGAATGTATTGAACATTTATCATGTCATTTTGCTGTCTCTGGATGGGAAATAATTGTGGAAGATCGATAACACCACCAGGGGGAGCAGGTAAGTCATCATCATAAAGCATAGACAAAGGAAAAGAAAACTGACAATGTTCCCTGCCCACATCGGGCTGATCAACCTCAGTGGGGAAAAGAGAAGCATAAGGAGGAGCAGAAGGTGCAGATTTCCTCTCCTCCCTACAGGATCTCCAACACTCCTGGAATAGATGAGTCATTTCTTTAATCTCTTTGCCCTCCTCTGACGAAACCAAAGAAGCCTCTGAATCTGATTCTGAACTAACAGATGTTTCACCATTTCCAGAAGGAGGCTTACCTGTATCCTTACCTCCAGGCAATGCAGAAACCCCACCAACGTTTGGCACATCCTCATAAATTGTCTCTTCCTTCACTGAAGCATTAGATTTAGTTTCATTGTCAGTAGATAGCAAAGTCAAAGCCTGTGTTATAACATTACATAAAGTCCATAACTTCAAAGGGATCACATTACCCTTCTGATATTGCTTTCTCAATTCTTTTTGAATTATTTTCCATTCTTTCAAATTTAACTATAACTTAGTTTGATATTGAAACCAAAGACAATGTTGCTCCACCAAGTGAAAGAGCTCACTCAGTCGATGAGTCGAGACCTTAACGCCTATGGAGTCAAGAAGTCCTTTGACTAACTCCATGTATTGAGTCCATAATGATGATGAGGAATTCCCCATGATATTCCTGAAAGTTCCCCTGCTTGCTAGGGTGAGGAATTCCCCATGATTTTCCCGAAAGTTCCCCTGCTATGGACTTAAAATCCTCCCGGGGTTACTCACCCTTTCGGTTTCACTCGAGCCCCACGTTGGGCGCCAGATGTTGGAGACTGTGAGTGAAATGACACAAAGACAAGACACACAAAAGACAGACACAACTCTGGCCAGAGGAAAAAGAACTGTGCAAGCAAACAAGCTTGCAGTTTATTTTTAATAGAGCCCCCTTGGCAGAATTCCAGACTGTATGACTAAGCCTTCTCAGCATAGCACATGTGCATAAATGTTATTGTACAGCAAAAGGGAATGAAATTCCTGCTTACTGCAGAATCTGTCCAGAACCCTTTTCCTCCTCCTTATCACAGGAAGGGAATGTTCCCTCGTTTGCAAGGGACCGTTGAACTCAAGGCTGTGTACAGATTCCTTGGCAGAACATCTTGTTTGCAAGAACGTTCAGCCCACCAAGCAGAGAGACTGTTTGCAGGCACATTTCCACTTTCCTTATTGTGGCCGCATTAACCCTTCACTTTTCCCCTGCAGCGCCTTGAGTGCAAGCCCGAGTTCCCTCTAGAAACTTGAAAGGAGGCTTGACTCCCTTTGTGCAACTCAAGAGGTTTCCCAAGATACCTGTGACAGCTCAAGAAGAAACCCAAGGTTCCCTCCACAACTCAAGAAGAACCCTATGTTCCCCAACTCATCTTGAGATGAGGGCAACTTCCCCTGCTTCGGCTGGAGAGGAATCCTGACTTTACCCTCATGCCTCAAGAGGAGGCATGTCTCACCTATCGACCCAGATTTTCCCTACACAACTCGAGAAGATTTGGGAAAACCCAGATTTCATCTTCCCCAAATCAACTTGAGATGAGGGCCAATTCCTCTGCTTCCATCTGAGAGAAATCCCAACGTTAGCCTTGCACGTCAAGAGAGGGCCTGTCTCACATACTGAAACTCGAGAGGAACCCCAGGATTCCTGTAAGAGTCAAAAGGACATCGAGAATGCCCTCAAGTCGAAATAATGCCTTTTTGTCCTGCATCGACTCAAAGGGAGCCCTGATTATCCCCTCACAATGTGAAGAGAGGTCTGATTCCCTTGTAGTATCTCTAGAAAAAGCCCAAGTTCCCCAACTCAACTCGACAGGAGACCAGACAGCCTTTTTACAACTCGAGCTGAAAGCAGAATTCAATGCCTCAACACAAGACGAGGCCTGAATCCCCTGTTGAAACTCGATATGAAACCCCAAGGTCCCCATCAAAACTGGAGAGGAACCCTGAGTTTCCTGCCTCAACTCGAAATGAGGCCCAACTCTATTCCCCTGCAGCAACACAAGAGGAAATCAAGCTTCCCCTTGCAACTTGAAAGGAGATTTCACTTCCTTGAGGCAACAAGAGGGTTTTCCAAGGTCCACATGTCAACTCGAGAGGAACACCAACCTTCCTGCCACAGCCAAAGAAAAACCATGAGATTCATCCCCTCAACTTGACATGAGGCCATTTTCCCCTGCAGCACCTCCAGAGTAATTTCTAGTTCCCTCTCAAACTGGAAAAGAGGCCTGACTCCATTTATGAAACTCAAGAGGTTCCCTAGATTCCTGTTGCAACTAGAGAGGAACCCCAAGGTTCCTGCCAAAACCCAGAAGAGCCCCACGTTCCCCACCTCATCTCGAGATGAGGGCAGATTCCCCTGCTTCGAGGGCAAATTCCCCTTTGTGGACTCAAGAGGAATCCGGACTTTACACTCACACCTCAAGAAGAGATCTGTCTCAGTCAAGAGGAACCCCGAATTTCCTGGTGCTGGTTGAAAGGAAACAGAGTTCCTCCTCAACTTGACATAAGGCCTGATTCTCCTGCAGGGACTTGAATGGGACCCCGAGTTTTCCCTCACAACACGAAGGGAGGTCTGACTCCCCGGTTGCAAGACTGAAACAAGTCCAAATTTCCCACCTCAACTCAACAGGAGGACTAATACCCCCTTTTCAACTAGAGAGTAAATCGGAGTTCCATGTCTCAATAAGAGACTAGGCTTGACTCCCCTGTTGAAACTCTATATGAACCCCGAGATAGCTGTCCCAACCGGAGAGCAACCCACAATTTTCCTCCTCAAATGGAGATGAGGCCTTATTTCCCTGCAGCGACTTGAGAGGAATTCTGAGGTGCACCTCACAACTCGAAAGGAAGCCTGACTTCCCTGAGGCAACACGAGAGGGCCCTGAGATCCCTGTCTCAATCTGAGAGGAACCCCAAGCTTGCCTCCTCAATTTGAGTAAAGCCACGACATTCCCCCTTCAACATGAGATGTGGCCTGATTCCCCTGCAGTGACTCAAGAGCAATTCCGCGATCCTCCTCATAACTTGAAAGGAGGCTTGACTCCCTTTATGCAACTCCAAAGGTTTCCTGAGATACCTGTCGTAACTCGAGAAGAACCCCGTGTTTCCTGCCACAACTTAAAAGAGCACCATGTTCCCGACCTCATCTTGATTGAAGGTGGATTCCCCTGCTTCAACTCGAGATGAATCCCGACATTCCCCTATCATCACAAAAGAAGGCCTGTCTCAACTATTGCAACTCGAGAGAAATCCCGATGTTCCTTCCGCAAGTCAAAAGGACACCAAATTCCCCTTCAATTCGAGATAAGATCAGACTGCCTTTCAGGGTCTCAAATATAACTCCAAAGTTCCCCTAACAAAAAGAACAGAGGTCAGACCTCGCTGTTGCATCTTTAGAAAAAGCCTGAGTTCTACTCCTCTACTTAACAGGAGGCCTGACACCCCATTTACAACTTGAGAGGAAAGTGAAGTTCCATTCCTAAACTGGAGACGAGGCCTGACTCCTGTGTTGAAACTCAATGGGAACCCTGAGATCCATGTCACAAAGTGAGAGGAACCCAAGTCTCCCACCACAATTCAGGATGAGGCCCTATTACACTGGAGAAACTCAAGAGGCACCCTGAGTTTCCCACCAAAACTCGAGAAGAGCACGATGTTCTCCACCTCATCTCGAGATGTGGGCCAACTCCCCTGCTTCAATTTGAGAGGAATCCTGACTTTCCCATTGCATTTCAAGAGGACGCCTGTGTCACTTATTGAAAATCTAGAGAAATCCCGAGGTTCCTGCTGCAGGTCTAATGGATCCCGAGTTTCCCGCTCAACTAGAGATAAGGCTTGATTCCCCTGTAGCAACTCCAATGGAACCATGAGCTTCCCCTCACAACACGAAAGGATGTCTGACTGCCATGTTGCACCTCTAGAAAATTCTCGAGTTCCCTGCCTCAACTCGACAGGAGGTCTGAAATCCAGTTTACAACTTGAGAAGAATGAGGAGTTCCATGCATCAGCAGGAGACGGGGCCAGACTCCACTATTGAATCTTGATAGGAACCCAGAATACCTTGTTGCAACTGGAGAGTAACCCTGAGTCTCACGGCTAAACTCGAGATGAAGCCCTATATCCCTGCAGTGACTCAAGGGCAATCCTGCAATCCCCATTGCAATTCAAAAGGAGACTTGACTTCCCTGAGGCAACACGAGATGTTCCCTGATGTCCCTGTCACAACTCTAGAAGAACGCCAAGTTTCCCACCACTACTCGAGAAAAACCATGAGATTCCCCCCTGAACGCAAGATGAGGTAATTTTCCCCTGCAGTGCCTCGAGAGATATCCCAAGCTTCCTCTCAAAACTCAAAAGGATGCTTCACTACCTTTAGGCAACTCAAGAGGTTCCCCAAAATACCTGTCAAAAATCCAGAAGAAACACTTGTTTCCCAACACAACTCGAGAACAGCCCAGTATTCCACACCTCATCTCGAGATTAGAGCCAGTTCCCCTGCTTTGACCCAACAGAAATCCCAACTTTCTTCTTGCACGTCAAAAGAAGGCCTGTCTCACCTGTTGAAACTCGAGAGAAATCCCAGGTTTCCTGCCACAATTCAAAAGGACACCAAGTACCCCCTCAACTCGAAATTATGCCTGATTCCCCTGCATCAACTCAAACAGAACCCCAATTATCCCCTCACAACACAAAGGGAGGTCTGATTGCCCTGTTTCACCTCAAGAAAAAGCCCAAGATCCCCGCCTCAACTAGACAGAAGGCCAGGAGACTTCTTTGACAACTTGAGAGGAAAGCGGAGTTCCATGCCTCAAAACAAGACAAGGCTTGAAATCCCTGTTGAAACTCGATAGAAACACCAAGATTACTGTTGCAAATGGAGAGGACCTTGAGCTTCCTGTCTCAACTCGAGATGAGGCCATATTCTACTTCAGTGGTTGCAGAGGAATCCCGAGGTCCCCCCTCGCAATTTGAAAGGAGGCCTGACTTCCCTGAGGCAATATGAGAGGTTCCCTGAGTTCCCTGTTGCAACTCCAGAGGAAGCCAATGCTTCCAGCTGAAACTGGACTAACTGTGAGATACTCCCTTCAATGCAAGATGATGCCCATTTCAACTGCAGTGACTCAGAGCAAACTTGAGCCCTTCCTCACAACTCGAAAGGAGACTTGACTTCTCTGAGGCAACATGAGATATTCCCTGAGTTTCTCATCACAACTCGAGAGGAACCTCAACCTTACCACTTCAAGCCTATAAAAACAGAGATTTCCCCTTTCAATGTGAGATGATGCCCTTTTCCTCTACAGTTCCTTGAGTGCAAGCCCGAGTTCCCTCTCGAAATTCAAAACAGCCTTGACTCTCTTTATTCAACTCAGGAAGTCCCTGAATATACCAATGACAAGGTGAGAGGAACCCTGAATTTCATGAGACAATTAGAGAAGAGCCCCATGCTCCCAACTGATCTCGAGATGAGGGATGATTCCCCTGCTTCAGCTCGAGAGGATTCCCGAATTTCCTCTCTCAACTCAAGAGGAGGCCTGCCTCACCTACTGAAACTTGAAAGGAACCACGAGATTCCTGATGCAATTAGAAAGGACATTGAGTTACCCCACAACATAAGATAAGGCACCTCAACTCGAGATAACGCCTGATTGCCCTGCACTGACTCGAATGGAACACAAGTATCCCCTCACAAGGCAAAGGGTGCTTTGAGACCCTGGTGCACCTTTGGAAAAGGCCCAAGGTCCCTGCCTCACTCGAGAGGAGACCTGACACCCCTTGTCCAACTCGAGAGGAAAGTTGAGTTCCATGCCTAAAAATGAGATGACGTCTGACTCCCCCATTGAAACTTGATAGGAACACTGAGATCCCTGTTGCAACTGGAGAGGAGCCCCGAGTTACCCACCTAATTTGAAGAAGAGACCTCCCCTCCCCATTCCCTGAAGTGACTCGAGAGGAATTTCGAGGTGCCTCTCGCAACTTGAAAGGAGCCCTGATTTCCCTGAGGAAACATGAGAGGCTCCCTGACGTCCCCATTGAAGCTTCAGAGGACACCGAAGCTTCATGCTGCAACTCGAGAAACACCACCAGATTTCCACCTCAGTTGGAGATGAGGCCCAATTTCCCTGCAGTGACTTGAGAGAAGTCCTGTGCGATACTCACCACTTAAAAGGAGTCTTGACTTTCCTGAGGCGATGCGCGAGGCTCCTTGAGGTCTTTGGCACAACTCGAGAAGAAACCCCATCTTCCCGCCACAACTCGAGAAAAACCACAATATCCCCCCTTCACCACGAGAAGAGGGTCTTGGCCCCTGCAGCACTTCAAGAGAAATCCCGAGTTCCCTCTCCGAACACCATAGGAGGCATGACGTCCTTTGGGCAACTCAAGAGCTTTCCCGAAGTAGCCGTCGCAACTCGATTCACCCTGTTGCCCATCTCAAATCGAGATATACCCCATATTCACCACCTCATGAGATGAGGGCCAATTTCCTTGCTTCGACTTGAGAGGAGTCCTGACTTTCCACACTCACTTCAAGAGTAGGAAGAGGAGAGGACCACTGAATGTCCCGCCTAAATTGGAGATGAGTCCGTATTCACAAGCAGCGACTGGAGAGGAATCCCAACATGCCCCCGCAAGGTGAAAGGAGGCATGACTTTTATGAGGCAACATGAAAGGTTCTGTAAGGTCCCTGATGCAACTCGAGAAGAACCCAAACTTCCCCCTGCAACTCGAGAAGCATGGCAAGATTCCCCCCTGAATGCAAGATGATGGCCTATTCCCCTGCAGTGCCTTAAAAGCAATCCCGTCCTCCTCCTTGCTCCTCGAAAGGAGACTTGAACTCCCTGAGGCAACAAGAGAGGTTCCCCGAGGTCCGTCGCAACTAGAGAGGAACCCAGAGCTTCATGCAGCAACTCGAGAAACACCACTAAATTACCCCTCAATGAGAGATGAGGTTCGATTCTCCTGCAGTGACTCAAGAGCATTCCAACACTGCCCCTCGTAACTCAAAAAGAGCCTTAACTCTCCTGAAGCAACACGAGAGGTTCCCTGAAGTCCCAGTGGCAAGTCGAGAGGAACCCCACTCTTCCCGCTGCAACTCGAGGAAACCACGTGATCCACCCCCTCAACATGAGATGAGGCCCAGGTCCCCTCAGTGCCTCAAATGCAAGTGCCCTCTCCAAACTCGAAAGGGGTCTTGACTCACTTTACACAACTCAAGAGTGTCCCGCAGATACATGACATAATTCCAGAGGAACCCCAAGTTTCCAATAACCACTTGAGAAGGGCCGCCATGTGCCCCAACTCGAGATGAGTGCAGAAACCCCTGCTTTGACTTTCCCGTCACACCTCAAGAGGGGGCCAGTCTACCTATGGAAACTCGAGAGGAATCCCACAGTTCCTGCCAAAAGTCAAAGGACATTGAGTACGCACTCCACTCGAGAAGAGGCCTGATATCCATGCAGTGACTCGAGTGGAAACCCAAGTATCCCTTCACAACACAAAGGGAGATCTAACTCCCCTGTTGCACTACTACCAAAAGCCCAAGTTTCCCACCTGAATTCGACAGGAGTCCTGACACCCAGTTTACAACTCCAGAGTAGAGGGGCATTCCATGTCTATAAATGAGATGAGGCCTGACAACCAAGTGGAAATTCGGTAAGAAATCCGAGATCCCTTTTGCAGCTGGATAGGAACCCTGAGTTTCCCTCCTCATCTCGAGATGAAGCCCTATTCCCCTGTAGCCACTTGAGACCAATCCCGAGGTGACCTTTGCAACTTCAAAGCATGCCTGATTTCCCCGAGGCTATATGAGACGTTCCCGGAGGTCCCCTCGCAAATCGAGAGGAACACAAAGCTTCCCACCGCAACTTGAGAACAAACACAAGATTCAACCCTCAGCCTGAAATGAGGCCCGTTTCCTCTGCAGCTACTCAAAAGCAATCCAGAGATGACTCTCAACCCCCAAAGGAGGCTTGACTCCCTTTATGCAAACCAGGAGGTTGCTCGAGATACCTGCCACATGTGGGGGGAAACGCAAGTGTCTCGCCACAACTGGAGACTAGGCCCGTGTTTCTGAACTCATCTCAAGGTGAGAGCCAATTGCCCTTTCTCGACTCATGAGGAATCCAGATGTTCCCCTCGCACCTCAAGAGGAGGCCTTGTCTACCTCTCGAAAGTCAAGCAAAACCCCGCGGTTCCTGCTGCAAGATGAAAGGACACTGAGAACCCCCTCGACTCGAAATAAGGCATGATTTCCCTTCAACGCCTCAAATGGAACCCTGAGGATCCCCTCACAAGGGAGGTCTGACTACTCTGTTCCACCTCCACACAAAGACACTTCCCCGCTTCAACTCGACAGGTGGCCTGACATCCCTTTTACAATTCCACAGGAAAGCAGCATTCCACGCTTCAATACAAGTCGATGCCTGAGTCCCCTATTGAAACTCCATAGTACACCTGAGATCCCTGTCGCAAAAGGAGAGGAGCCCTACATTTCCTGCCTCAACTCGAGATGAGGCTTTATTCCTCTGCAGTGACCAGAGAGGAATTCAGAGGTGCCCCTCACAATGTGAACAGAGGCCTGACTTCCCTGAGGCAACACTTGAGGTTCCCTGAAGTCACTGTCGCAATTCGAGCAGAACTCAAAGCTTGTCACCGCAAGTAGACAAATAGGATGGGATTCCCCCATCAATGAGAAATGAGGACCCATTCCCCTGCAGCAACTTGAGAGCAAAGCTGCGTTACCCCTCGCAACTGAAAAAGAGGCTTCACGTTCCTGAGGCAACACCACAGGCTTCCTGAGGTCACTGCCACCGTTGGAGAGGTACCCCAAGCTTTCAGACGCAGCCAGGGAGAAACCACGAGATTCCACACTCAATGCTAGATGAGGCCCTTTCCCCTGCAGCATTTCAAAAGCAATCTCAAGTCCCCTCTCCAAACGGGAAAGAAGAATTGACTCCCTTTATGCAACACAAGAGGTTCCTCGACATACCCATGGGAACTTGAGAGGAACCCCGAGTTTCCCACCACAACTCGTGATTAGCCCCGTATTCCCCACTTCATCTTGAGATTCAGGCTGATCCCTTTAATTTGACTCCAGAGGAATGCCGACTTTCCCTTCGCACCTCCAGAGGAGGCCTGTCACACCAATTGTAACTTGAAAGGTATCCCGTGGTTCCTGATGAAAGATGAAGGGACAGCTAGTTCCACCTCAACTCGAGATAAGGTCTGATTCCCATGCACTGACTCGAATGGTACCTGAGTATCCCCTCACAAATGAAGGGAGCTATGAGTCTCCTGTTGCACCTTTGGAAACGGCTCAAGGTCCCCGCCTCAACTCGACAGGAGACCTGACACCCCTTGTCCAACTCGAGAGAAAATTTGAGTTCCATGCCTGAAAACGAGACGAGGTCTGACTCCCTGTTGATACTTGATAGGAACCCTGATATCCCTGTTGCAACTGGAGAGGAGCCCCGAGTTACCTGCCTCATTTTGAGATGAGACTCAGCCTATTCCCCGGCAGCGTCACGAGAGGAATTCCGAGGTGCCTCTTGCATCTTGAAAGGAGCCCTGATTTCCCTGAGGAAACATGAGAGGGCCCCTGACGTCCCCATCAAAGCTCGAGAGGACCCCGAAGCTTCATGCTGCAACTCGAGAAACACCACCAGATTCCCACCTCAGTTGGAGATGAGGCCCAATTTCCTTGGAGCGACTTGAGAGAAACCCCGTGTGACACTTGCCACTCGAAAGGAGTCTCGAGTTGCGGCGGGAAGATGGGGTTTCTTCTCGAGTTGCACCAAAGACCTATTGCCTATTGCCTCAGGAAAGTCAAGACTCCTTTCGAGTGGCAAGAACAAACCTGCGTTCCCTCTCCAAACATGATAGGAGGCTTGACATAAATTGGACAGCTCAAGAGCTTTCCTGAAGTAGCCGTCGCAAATCGAGAGTCACCTCGAATTGCAAACTTCAAATTGAGATGAACACCGTATTCACCACCTCATCTTGAGATGAGGGCCGATTTCCCTGTTTCGACTTGAGAGGAGTCCCGACTTTCCATTTTCACTTCGAGTAGGAATGTCTCACCAAAGGAAACTCGAGAGGAATTCTGGGATTGCTGCTGCAGTTTAAAAGGACACTGAGATTCCCCTCAATTCAAGAAAAGGACTGATTCCCCTGGACCAATTCGAATGGAACCCCAAGGATCCCCACACAACACAAAGAGAGTTCTGACTACCCCATTGCAGTTCGAGAAAAAGCACAAGTCCCCTTCTGAATGCAACAGGAGGCTTGACACCCCTTTTGCACATTGAGAGGAAGGCAGCGTCCCATAACTCAAAACGAATCAAGGCCTGACTCCAATTTTGACACGCCATAGGAACCTAGATATCCCTGTCACAACTGGAAAGGACACTGTGTGTTCCGCCTCAATTGTAGATGAGTCTGTATGCCCAAGCAGCGACTGGAGAGAAATCCTGACGAGCCCCCAAGCCGAGAAAGGAGGCATGACTTCTCAGAGGCAACATGAAAGGTTCCCCTATGCTACTGAAGAAGAACCAAAGTTTTCCACTGCAAAACAAGAAACATGGTGAGATTCCCCCCTCAATGCAAGATGTGGCCCTATTCCCATGCAGTGCCTTAAGAGCAACCTCGTATTCCCCCTTGCTCCTTGAAAGGAGACTTGAATTCACTGAGGCAACACAAGAGGTTCCCTGAGGTACATAGCAACCTGAGAGGAACCCAGAGCTTCATGCAGCAACTGAGAGACACCATAAAATTGCCCCCTCAATGAGAGATGAGGTCAGATTCTCCTGCAGTGGCTGGAGAGCATTCCAGCATTGCCCCTGGCAACCAGAATGGAGCCTTAACTTCCCTGAAGCAACATGAGAGGTTCCCTGAAATCCCAGTGGCAACTCAAGAGGAACCCCACGCTTCCTGCTGCAACATGAGAAAACAACGCGAATCACCCACTCAATGCAAGATGAGACCCAGGTCCCCTCAGCACCTTGAATGCAATCCCAAGTGCCCTCTCAAAATTCGAAAGGAGCCTTGACTCACTTTACACAGGTCAAGACGGACCCGCAGATACGAGACATAATTTGAGAGGAACTCAAGTGTCTGACAACCACTCGAGAAGGGCCCCTGTGCTTCCCAACTCATCTTGAGATGAGTGCAGAAACCCCTGCTTTGACTTTCCCCTCACACCACAAGAAGGGGCCAGTCTCACCTATGGAAACACAAGAGGATTTCCACAGTTCCAGCCAAAAGTTAAAAGGACACCAAGTTCATACTTCACTCTAGGAAAGGCCTGATTCCCATGCAGCTACTCGAGTGGAACCCCAAGTATCCCCTCAAAACACAAAGGGAGGTATAACGCCCCTGGTGCACCTCGACCAAAAGCCCAAGTTTCCCACTTGAACTCAACAGGAGTCCTGACACCCAGTTTACAACTCCAGAGCAGAGGGGCATTTCATGCCTACAAATGAGATGAGGCCTGACTTCCCAGTGGAAAGTCAGTAGGAAATCCGAGATCCTTGTTGCAACTGGATAGGAAATCTGAATTTCCCACCTCATCTCGAGATGAATCCCTATTCCCCTGTAGCCACTCGAGACCAAACCCAAGGTGACCCTTGCAACTTCAAAGCATGCCTGACTTCCCTGAGGCTACATGAGATGTTCCTTGAGTTCCCATTGCAACTTGAGAGGATCACAAAGCTTCCTGTCACAACTCGGGAACAAACACGAGATTCACCCCTCAAGGCGACATGAGGCCCGTTTCCTGCGGAGCTACTTGAAAACAATCCAGAGATCCCTGTCAAACTTGAAAGGAGGCTTGACTCCCTTTATAAAACTCAAGAGGTTCCCCAAGATACCCATTGCATGTGGGGGAAATACAAGTGTCCACCTCAACTGTAGACTAGGCCCATGTTCCTGAACTCATCTCGAGGTGAGGGCCAATTGCCCTGCTTTGACTTGAGAGGAATCCCCATGTTACCCTCAAGCCTCAATAGAAGGTCTGTCTACCTTTCGAAAGTTGAGCAGAATCCCGCAGTTCCTGCCACAAGATGAAAGGACACCAAGAACCCCCTCGACTCTAGATAAGGCATGATTTCACTTCAACACCTCAAATGTACCCCGAGGATTCCCTCACAACATGAAGGGAGGTCTGACGCCCCTGTTGCACCTCTACACAAAGCCCAAGTTNACAAGATGAAAGGACACCAAGAACCCCCTCGACTCTAGATAAGGCATGATTTCACTTCAACACCTCAAATGTACCCCGAGGATTCCCTCACAACATGAAGGGAGGTCTGACGCCCCTGTTGCACCTCTACACAAAGCCCAAGTTCCCCGTCTCAGCTGGACAGGCAGCCTGACACCCCTTTTACAACTCCACAGGAAAGCGACATTCCATGCTTCAAGACGAGTCGATGCCTGAGCCCCCTGCTGAAACTCCACAATACACCCGAGATCACTGTCACAAATGGAGAGGAGCCCTACGTTTCCCACCTCAACCTGAGATGAGGATCTATTCCTCTGCAGTGACTCAAGGGGAATCCAGAGGTGCCCCTCACATTGTGAATGGAGGCCTGACTTCCCTGAGGCAACACAAGAGGTTCCCTGTAGTCGCCATCGCAATTCCGTGGAACTCAAAGCTTGCCACCACAACTAAACAAGCACCATGGGATTTCCCCATCAATATGAGATGAGGCCCCATTCCCCTGCAGCGACTCAAGAGCAAAGCTGTGTTCCCTCTTGCAACTAAAAAGAAGGATTCATGTCACTGATGCAACATCACAGGCTTCCTGAGGTCCCTGTTGCATTTGGAGAGGCTCTGCAAGCCTTTAGACACAGCCCGAGAGAAACTATGAGATTCCACCCTCAACTCGAGATGAGGCCCTTTCCTCTGCAGAGTTTCAAGAGAAATTCCATCTGTATGTCTTCTTTGGAGAAATGTCTATTTAGTTCTTTGGCCCATTTTTTGATTGGGTCGTTTNAGTACTCTTGCCTGGAAAATCCCACGGATGGAGGAGCCTGGTGGGCTGCAGTCCATGGAGTCACTAAGAGTCGGGCACGACTAAGCGACTTCACTTTCACTTTTCACTTTCATGCACTGGAGAAGGAAATGGCAATCCACTCCAGTGTTCTTGCCTGGAGAATCCCAGGAACGGCGGAGCCTGATAGGCTACCGTCTATGGGGTCGCATAGAGTCAGACACGACTGAAGCGACTTAGCTGCAGCAGAAGCATGACTCCACTAGTATGGACTACTTTTTGCCTCTAAACTGAATAAACTGAGATAGTCTAAGAGCTTTTCTTATAGTATCAAGAAAAAAATCTTATACAACTTACCAACAGTTGGAAGTTCTATTTTATTGCAGTGGTCCTGGTTGCAGCAATATGTTGTAGTTAGAGACCCAGTTTTTGAAGATGGTGCACATACAAATGGCCTGTCTCGTGGAATTAGGTCAATTTCAGCTATACACATGCTATTATGTATAACTTTGTCTGTGGTCGCTGTGACAGAGACAAAGCAAAGCCCATCTGTGACACAAGTAAAATTGTCTTTTGTACAAAGGTGGCAGAAACACTGTAATGCTGGGAAAAAAAAAAAAAGATCCTATCAGAGAAAATTATCAAGGTTAACAATTTTAAATTATCCCATAGTCTCTGTACTAATATTGACACATTCTCAATTGTATTATACAGTTGTTTTTTTTTACACTGTTCAAAAAACAAAACTCTTGTTATTCTGAGAAGTTCCAAATTCTGTTAAGAAGCACATATATGTAGGAGTCAAACATGTTGAAATTTGGACCCAGATTTTTTTCTTAAACCTTTTTGGCTTCCAAGTAGAGAAAAACCGTTACATGCAATTTTATCTGTGCAAGACAACCATTTGTCCTCCCATTTAAAATGCAGTACACTGAAATTTACAAAGGTTATACTTATTCTTATCAGTCCAAAATTAGGGATTCATATATTCCCTCCACTGGGGAGCACAGTGTGAAAATCCTACCTCCTCCTCACTGTAGGCTGGAAATCTCAGCGTAAGCTTATGGTAATAGAGTAATGGAAATAGATTTGTATTGAGCCAGACATTCCCTTCTCCTGTGCAAACTCCAAAAAAGACATGAATCTTCTAATCAGAATTAGAGTACTTTCTCATAAGCAAGGTAACAAGACATATGTGCTCCAACCACAAAGGCAACTGGCTATAGAAATAACTGGAGAAACACTTGCTCCATGCCCACTTTTATCTATTTGATTTTTATGGCTCAACTTGAAGAGTAATTCCTTAAAGGAAGTCTTCTAATTATAATCAACACCTTCCCATACACACAGAACCCTTCACTAAGCTCGCCAACAAGGGTAAGTGTTCCCCAAAGCATACGTACACTGCTTACCAGAATTATCTTCTCCTTTCCCTCATGAAACTCTAAGGTTCTTGAGGGCAGAGTCTGTAAATCCACATCTAGAACTAAGCCTGGTACACAACATTAAAAAAACTGTGAAATGAATGGGAGATCACTGTGATCTCATGAAAAGCACAGATATATCCTTGAGTCCAATTACCCATCGGTAAAGGAAAAGGGAAGTGTCCAGGTTTGCAGAATGGCCATTTGCAATGAGACCAAGGAGGTCTACTGNACAACATTAAAAAAACTGTGAAATGAATGGGAGATCACTGTGATCTCATGAAAAGCACAGATATATCCTTGAGTCCAATTACCCATCGGTAAAGGAAAAGGGAAGTGTCCAGGTTTGCAGAATGGCCATTTGCAATGAGACCAAGGAGGTCTACTGCCTCCTGAGAAACCTGTATGCAGAACAAACAGCAGCAGAACTGGACATGGAACAACAGACTGGTTCAAAATTGGGAAAGGAGTACATCAAGACTGTATATTGTCACCCTGCTTATTTACCTTATATGCAAAGTATACCTTGTGAAATGCCAAACCAGATGAATCGTAAGCTGGAATCAAGACTGCCGGGAGATCCATCAACAACCTCAAATATGCAGATGATATCACTTTAATGGCAGAAAGTGATGAGGAACTAAAGAGCCTCTTGATGAAGGTGAAAGAGGAGACTAAAAAGCTGGCTTAAAACTCAACATTTAAAAAACGAAGATCATGGCACCTGGTCCTATCACTTGATGGCAAATAGACGGGGAAAATGTGGAAACAGTATCAGATTTCAATGTCTTGGGCTCCAAAATCAATGCAGATGGTGACTGCAGCCACAAAATTAAAAGACACTTGCTCCGTGGAAGAATAGCTATGACAAACCTAGACAGTGTATTAAAAAGCAGAGACACCACTTTGCTGAAAGAGGTCCATATAGTCAAAGCTATGGTTTTTCCAGCAGTCATGTATGGATGTGAAGGATGGACCACAAAGACGACAGTGCCAAAGAATTGATGCTTTCAAACTCTGGTGCTGGAGAAGACTCTTGAGAGTCTCTTGGACAGCAAGATCAAACCAGTCAATCCTAAAGGAAATCAACCCTGAATATTCATTGGAAGGGCTGGTGCTGAAGCTGAAGTTCCAGTACTTTGGCCACTTGATGCAAAGAGCTGACTGACTGGAAAAGACCCTGAGGCGGGAAAGATTGAGGGCAGGAGGAGAAGGGGATGACAGAGAATGAGATGGTTAGATGGCATCACTGACTCAATGGACATGAGTTTGAGCAAACTCCAGGGGACAGTGAAAGACAGGGAAGCCTGGAGTGCTGCAGTTTGGGGGTTCACAAAGAGTTGGACATGACTTAGCGACTGAACAATAGCAACAATGATAACCATTCTGGATCATGAGTAACCACTCCTGGTGGCTCAGCAGTAAAGAATCCTCCTGCAGGAGACATAGGAGATGCAGGTTCAATCCCTGGGTTGCGAAGATCTCCCGGAGGCGGAAATAGCAACCCACTCCAGTATTCTTGCCAAGAAAATCCCATGGACAGAGGAGCCTGGTGGGCTACAGTCCTTAGAGTTGCAAACAGTCCAGACACAAGTAAGCAAATGAACACATATACATACACATCTAAACAAGTAGTGTCAGTCAGCTGGCTTTCACTGCTGCTTTTCAGCTGGGTTAAGATCTCTTTCAGGTCAGATGTCCTCAAGAAACACTACGAGAGGTTTTTGTAATTGAAATGGTAATTGTAACTCAAAGAGTGATAAGTACAGGGAACATGAATCATCATGGTATATTTACTGTATTTTCAAAAGCCAATACCATATACACATTACAAGAATTACATGGGTCCTATCTTTGCAGTACAATCTGCAAAAGTTCACTAGCAGTAACTGTGGTTGTAATGACATTTTTCTATTTTCACTTCCAGCATTGTTTTAGAGAGCCATTTAAAGATTTCAATGTTAACCTCGCCTGCAAGTGATTGTGACAGTTGACATCTCATTAAAACTGGCATTTGAGGAATGCATGCTGGCAAGTGTTTGATGAGGTATGAGGTCTGATAAACCTGGATTACAAAGCCATGAAGAAATTAATACATAACCACCTTGCACAACATTACCTCTGAGAATCGGCACTTGCAAGCTTTTAGTATCACTGAACTTAAAATATATAGATACAGATTTAAAATGGAATCAGACCCAAGGCTATTTTTTTCTACTGTGAAACCTAAATATCATCTGTCACACTGAATAATTGTATTAATTTGAATTTTGTTGGTTTTGTAGCTCTCTTTATATTTAATTTGCAGACTTGGTTTACAGTTGTCAATGAGCCAAGAACAAAGATTTTATATCTACTTTCATGCCTATACAACTTTCAACACTATGAAAAATACATTTGTATTTTTCTCTTAAAAGTATTGCAAATTTGAGACAGTCTGTGCTGAAAAGGGGATTCTCTTATTAAGAGTTTTTCAATAAGAAGAAAATGTCTCTAGACAATGTTCAGTCGCTAAGTTGCCTCATCATGAACAGGAATAAGTATATGTGGTTCTTCTCTATACTGATATCTGTATGTAAGTAACTCCAACCTCTCAGTAGTACAGCTTCTTGCTGACTTTTCTACTTGACAGCAAAGGGAAGAACTAAACTCCTTGCTGAGTGCCCTTCTGCTACCCTGGCCCTTTGTTTCTGTGCCCCAATCTCTATTAGTAGCCACAGCTTCCTCAATTATAAGATGCACATTTTCCCACACTTTTAACATTGTGAAAATCTACATACCGTGTTACAATCAAGGTCAGAAAAAACCCACAAAACTGCAGTCTCTAGAAAGAAAGGTAAGACATGATAGAGCTGTTACAACCTGCTGCTGCTGCGCTTCAGTCGTGTCCGACTCTGTGCGACCCCATAGATGGCAGCCCACCAGGCTCCCCCATCTCTGGGATTCTCCAGGCAAGAACACTGGAGTGGGTTGCCATTTCCTTCTCCAATGCATGAAAATGAAAAGTGAAAGTGAAGTCCTATGCCTGTGCAAACTTGGCTATGCATGAAGTATTGCTCAATTAATCATCACTTTAACTATCTGCACTGGTAGCTCTCCTGCAACTAAAATTTAACTTAAGCTTGATCCCTATTAAGATGTCTTCACAGAGATTTCTCTGTGATTCAGCACTGCAATGAAGTTACTGTGTTCACAGTAAACTGTGCCAGGAATACAATTACTAGCAGTAGAATTTTTCAAATATTGCAGAATAAATCATACAATTATCGAGTTTGAAGATGTTAGTGAGATGTGAGGGACTGTTAGAAACCAAACATCTAGCTCTCAAGGGAAGTAGCAAGAGTAAAAAGAGCAGAACACACGGGGTCATCATTCTGATTATATTCCAGTATCGGATAGATTCTAAGTTGAGATTCTGGTTCTTGGATCCTTCTGTAAAGGAAATTTCCATGATTGCTTCATTTCATTGTATCTAGAGGTCACACATCAAGACACTTACTTCTACCTGATACCAGGGCTATCAATGGTTGATTCACAAGCCCTTATATCTGGCAATGAAGAGACTATGAATAGTATATGAAACAGGGCCTAGTGATGAATTAAAATTAAAATTCCTATGAGCCCTACCACGGGCTCCCCTGGTGGCGCTTAGTGGTAAAGAACCCACCTGCACATTAGTGCAGAAGACAAAAGAGATGCAGATTCGATCCCTGGAGGAGGGTATGGAGACCCACTCCATTATTCTTGCCTGGAGAATCCCATGGACAGAGGGGCCTGGAGGGCTACAGTCCATAGAGTCACAAAGAGTTGGATATGAATGAAGCAACTTAGCTCATAAGCCCTACTGATGAAATAAAAATTAGTACCAGGAACTTTGTCTTCCCAGCCCTTACATTTCTTTTTAGGCATATCCTTCAATACTCTGTCCCTTAACCTCACACCAGTCAGATTAGCCACCATCAAAAAAATCTACAAACAATAAATGCTGGAGAGGATGTCGAGAAAATAGAACTCTCTTCTACAGTTGGTGGGAATGTAAATTGATACAGCCTCTATGAAGAACAGCATGGAGATTCCTTAAAAAATTAGGAATGAAACTACCATATGTGAAAGTGTTAGTCCCTCAGTCATGTCTGACTCCTTGCATCCCCATGAACTGTAGCCTACCAGGCTCCTCTGTCCACAGAATTCTCCAGGCAATACTGGAGTGAGTAGCCATTCCCTTCTCAGGGGATCTTCCTGACCCAGGGATTAAACTAACCCAACAATCCCACTATAGGCATACCCCCCGAGAAAACCATAATTGAAAAGACACGCATGTACCCAAATGTTTACAGCAAGAGCCAGGACGCAAAAGCAACCTAGATGTCCACCAACAGATGAATGGATAAAGATGTGGTGTATATACAATGGGATATTACTCAGCCATAAGAAAGAACAAATTTGAGTCAGTTCTAATAAGATGGATGAACCTAGAGCCTGTTATACAGAGTGAAGTAAGTCAGAAAGAGAAAAATAAATATCATGTATTAAGCACATATATATGGAATCTAGAAAAATGGTATTGATGAACCTATTTGCAGGCAAGGAATGGAGAGGCAGGAAGAGAATGGACTTGTGGACACAGCAGGGGAAGAAGCGAGTGGGACGAATGGAGAAAGTAGCACCAACATAGATAAACTACCATGCATAAAGCAGACAGCTGGTGAGAAGCTGCTATGTAGCTCAGGGAGCCCAGCCTGGTGCTCTGTGATGACCTAGAGGGGTGCGATGGAGGCTCAAGAGGGATATATATATATAATTATGGCTGACTTGTGTTTTGCTGTATGGCAGAAACCAACACAACCTTATAAAGCAATTTTCCTCCAGTTAAAAAATAAAAGAAAACATAAGAAAAAAATACTCTCCTCTTTTTTAATACCTGTTACCCTTTCATCTCCCATCCTCGCCCATCAAGAACGAGGCCCAAACATCTTGGTGAAATTCACTAGTGATGCCCCTTTGTTGAATTTGTTCTTTTCTAATTATTTTAGGACAGGCGACACACTGACAACCCTGCCTGTCTTACTCATGTGACACTGCACACTCAGTCCTTTGCTGCAGCCCACATCTATCTCCACACTCCTCTCCTTGCACTTGTGCTCTAGACTCCAAACTGCCTGCCAGGGCATGTTCTGCTTGGCTTAGCTGTTAGTGCAAAGCCAACACATTCAAAACCAAACACAGCATTATTACTCTAAGAACAGTATCTGTGATAAAAAAAAAAAGGCACCTGGAAGGATTCAGAGGTTTCTTCCTTGCCAAGACAGAAGACAGATCAGCCACTAAAATGGAAAAAGGGGATGAAGACTTCTGACCAGACCCTGGATTCCAATCTTTTCACCACTCTGGTTTTTCTAGTAATGACCATTCTTTCCATTACCCCATTGTATCACGATTACTTTCTACAGCACAGACTATTTCCAAATGTAACAAATACTCACCAACAGGTAGGTAAAGGAACACACACACAATGCCCTTTATTCAGTCTGCTTAGCTAGACTAAAAGCAGAAGACCACGCCATTGCTGGCAAAGGTGAAGGCAAAAGTTCAAAGGTAAATCCTTTCCAGTACTGACGTCAAGCCCTGTTACCATCTAGTCTACTGGTCCACTTGAGCTTCCCAGAGTAACCCACCTTCCTTCCTCTCCACGCCCATCTCAAGGAGGCCTATCTTCTCCTTTTCTCCCTCTTTCAAGTCTAGGGAACCACACAGGTTCTCTTCCTTTAAAAATATGCGGCATATCCCTATAAAACAAGGCTAAAATCCTGTCTGCAACTCCCTCCAGTCTACTGCTAAGACTCAAAAGACTACTCCTATTCCTCAAAAGACTCAGTAGTTCTTAACTCCATGCCTTTTGGTTGCCCTACAGCTGTAATGTCAACATGAGTGTTAAAAGTAACACTGAGAGTTGTGAGAGTAAGTTCTCCTTCAGTGTGGATAACATTTCACTCCCAAACGTTGGGCTTCAAAACAAAAATCTGATTTATCCAAACATTTCTTCAGATAAATACCATTTACTTCTGCCACCTTTAAAGCACTTAAGAAGCATCATTTATATAATTCAGCACATGGATGTGGGCACTTTGAAATCCTCAATCACTTGGTTTTCCACAATACTTCCATTTTCTAGTCTCCAAAGCTCCATGGAATTAGCTGATATAACAATAACTAGTATCAGAGGAAAAGCATGCTAAGAAAATGCTGCCTGAATGGCAAGATGAGATTTAATAGGAGCAATTACTACAAAGGCCTTCATTTAGGTTCAAAATAAACCACACAAGTAAGGATAATTGCCTAGCAGATTTGGGGAATCTGTTTAAGAACAGATTTAAAGAGAGTCAACAGCACTTACTGTTAACTGTAGCCATGGTGATGGGGGAGACAGAGGGAGATTTTGGGCACAAAATTCCACAAATGTCCAATATAACAAGTAATCATAAGTGTTACTTGAATATCAATCTGCCATGTAAATGAGTCAGAGAATCAAAGAATTAATTCAACAAAGTGTGATCTGAAAGATACCACAGATGTGAAGACAACCTCATTTTATAGATGTTAGCAACTAAGTCAATCTCTCTTACTCCAATACTAAATCAAATCAGATCAGGATGTGGTAAATTTTGTTTCATAAAGAATCACTTTATAACTGCAGCTCCTCCCTACAATGGACTTGGCTGCTCAAAAGGTTATGACTTCCCTGTCATTAGAGATATTTAAGCAGAGGCTTAATGACCAAGTCAAATTTTTTGAAGTAGGGATCCTCTGTACTAAATGAAAAGTTAGTCTAAAACTCTACCATCCTTTAAATAGTAAGATTCTATTACCTTACAAGTTATATCAAACATTAAATATCCATGTTTTCGTTTCTTGACCTAGTTCAACTTAACATCTTCAGGGTACCAAGATCCTGGTACACAGGAGAGATCTAATATGTGTTTCTTAAATAACATCCAAGGAGTATCTCTTTAGTACATGGATGGTTGCTACTAGCAGCGTGTGCTTGATTGCTCAGTGGTGACCAACTCTTGTGGCCCCATGGACTGTAGCCCGCCAGGCTCCTCCATCCATGGGATTTTCCAGGCAAGAACACTGGAGTGGGTTGCCATTTCCTCCTCCAGGGGATCTTCTGGACCCAAAGGGCCCTCAATAAAATGGCCACACAAGCAAATTTTCTTTTACCCCTTTCTACCTTACTACCGTCATTTTTTTTTTAAGTCCTTTTCCCATTTCTCAGTGCTCTCCTTTCAACTGTCCAAAATTCCCATGTAGGTTATCTCTTAGGTCCAGTTGGTATAAATACCCATTGCCAAGAATAACTTCTTTCATCATATAAATGGAGGACAAGCTGGCTCTGTCAAAATTACAAATGAAGATACCCTCTGATTCACAAGGAATGTAGCCTACAGATAACTCATACATGTGTAAAGTGGCTTACATATACTTTCCTAATAGGTAATGTCCTCATCAGTTCTACAAGACTATAATCTTTCCTATGCATCTATCAACAGAACTGGTAAAGTCACTATAAGATGGAAGATCATGCAGCCACACAAAGACTGACCCCAATGAGTATCAAGTAAAAATCCACAGTGCGTAACACTGAATTTGATATAGTAACATTTGTGCTAAAAAGGGGAGAGAGGAAAATTCATACATATATTGGCTTATAAATATTACAAAGTATCTCCTTTCTTATTGTTGCTCAGTCCTTAAGTTTTATTTGACTCTCTGCAACCCATGGACTGCAGCACACCAGGCTTCCCAGTCCTCCACTATCTCCCAGAGTTTGCTCAAACTCATGCTCATCGAGTCCATGATGCCATCTAACCACCTCATCCTCTGTCACCTCCTCCTTCTCCCTGGAAGGCTATAAAAGAAACAGGTAATGCTGACTTCCACAGAAGGTAACTGGGTACCCAGAAGACTGGAGCAGGAGGAGACTTCTCACTATAAACCTATTTTTACTTTTTGAATTTTGGAAAATTAGTGTATTGTATCTATTCAAAGTTACCAAAAAATGTTTAATATGCCCCTCTGTACTCCATCCCCTTTCCCTATTTTGTCTTCAAAACTCCAACTCAGGATATTTAACCCTGAGGAATACAGTCACTTCATGTCAATTTCAAGAGTGTTCTTTCTTGAAAATAATTTGCAAAGATATAGCAAGAGCCTTTAAAAGTCTGTATCTTTTAACTCAATTCTACTTCCTAGAATTTAGTCTAAGGAGACAACAGATGGATAGCAAAGATATAAGCACATCGATGTTTGTTATAGCATTTGTTGAAAACAATCTATATGAGTGACAATAGGGTTAGCGGCATACTATATAGCCTTTCAGGCTGATAATTTATAGAAGTATGTTTAAGGACAGGGAAAAAATCATCCTACTGAAGCTGTATACCATGTGATTATAATTTCAATCCTATCAAGTGATCTTATTTCTGTTTCACTTCAGTGAGTTGAGGGGGGTATGTTAATATACAGAGCAGATGTGTGCACTTTGCCTCACTCTAGCCCTTGGGGAAAAAGTGGACAAACTTGTATTTATGATGGTGAGTGATAAAAAACAAATGAATTTATTTTCCCCAATCTAAACATACTTTTATAGTTTCTTACTGGATTTTATGTTGACTAGTGGGTATTACAAGAATACAGTAATTTCATGGAATTCAGAGACAAAAAAGCCCCAAGTTCGAATCCTATCTCTGCCAGTTAGCCTCTAAGTTGCTTAACTTTTGGAGCCTGTTTCCTAAATGCATGACAACAGCAGTCTCAGAAAGTCTGAGGGTTAAATGAGATAACAGAATATTTAGTATAGTGCCTAGCACATAATAAAACACTCAAAAAATTCCCTTATACACTCATTTTTTAACACTACGAAGTGTCAGTTCCTGTTCTAGATGCTGGACAGAGAATCAGAATAAAACTTTACACAGCTCTAGGAGGCAGCACTGACACAATATAAACATGCGCACACACAACACTCAGCACTCATGGTAGCTGTTTCTCACTCCATTCACAAATATCTGTTCAGTTCTTCATCAGTGTGACTGCCTGGGCAAAGTTATTTAGTCCAAGAACTTCACTCCCATGGCATGTGAGAAGTACCTACATGGAACCATGTTTGCAGTTCCAAGCCAAATTAACAAGCATGTATACTCATTTACATATAAAACCCCTAATGATAAAGAATCACAACTCATTAACCATAAAATATTCATACTGGGAAGGCAACTGATAGTTACCTGATACTAACCCTCTGTGGTTCAGATGGTAAAGAATCTGCCTACAATGCAGGAAACTGGGGTTCAATCCCTGGGTTGGGAAGATCCCCTAGAGAAGGGAATGGCTACCCACTCCAATATTCTTGTCTGGAGAATTCCATGGACAAAGGAACCTACAATCCATGGGGTTGCAAAGAATTAAAATGACTGAGTGACTGACACTTAATAGAGTGACAATATTTAATAGATGAGGAAACAGGGGTGCCCTAAAGTTATAGCAATATAATCTAGATTTATTCTAAACACCCCAAAAAAAAGGGGGGGTGCTCAGATAATCTAAGGTGGTCCCCCCCCCCAAGTAGGACAAGACAAAGGATTCAACCCCTTCCACTTGGAAAGCAAGAGTAACTGTAGGAGACATGGTGAGTTGGTTGCATAGATACCAAGATAACATGATGCATGTCACTAAATAGAAGTGACAAGTCATTCTGCGCTAGGGGAATGAAGTATGCAACAACTGTGGTCAGAGAAGGGAGTAGGAACCAACCACCAGCTGCCTTTGAAGTAAGGGCAGAGGAGAGTTACACCTGGGCCAGCAAATAGCAAAAGACCTACTGGAGCCATAGTTGAATATATGAGGCGAAGGTCTGTGCAGTTGCTAATTTCAGAAGCAGACAGTAAGTCCTGAACACACTTTACCAGAACAGAACACAGTGTGTCATCTGTGGAGGAAGAAGGAATGTGCCTCTAGGAGGACAGAGATGATTAGGATGAGACTCCTGCTCTCAAGGAGCTCACACAGCAATGTGAAGAACAAACACACAGCTGATAAAGGGTGATGCAGACAAAGTGCTGAGGGAACACAGAATAGGGAGACATCTCAAAGACGACGTCTGAACTGAGGCTTATGCAAGGCTAAAGAAGTAAAGGAGGTCATATATAAAGATACTGTACACAGACTCAAGAATAAGAGAATTACTGGCAGTTTAGGAAAATGTAAATAGATCACATCAACAAAAAAAATGGATAAAACTCAGTATCTACCCAAAACAGTCACTATACAAAATGTTATCACCTTTTCTTAAACCAGCAACAAACAGAAAACAAAAATTCTAAAACAAATCATTCACAAAGCACCCAAAGAAATCAAATGTTTAGGAACATCATGTAAGACTTTCATAGTCAAAGCTTCAAAACATACGTATAGCCAGTAAACACATGAAAGATGCACAACATCACTCATTATTAGAGAAATGCAAATCAAAACTATAATGAGGTATCCCCTCATGTCAGAATGGCCATCACCAAAAAAATCTGCAACCAATAAATGCTGAAGAGGATGTGGAAAAAAGGGAAATGTCTTCCATTGCTGGTAGGAATGTACAGCCACTATGGAGAACAGTACAGAGATTCCTTAAAAAACTAGGAATAAAACTACCACATGACCCGCAACCCCACTACTGGACATATACTCTGAGAAAACCATAATTAAAAAGACACATGCTCCTCGGTGTTCACAGCAGCACAATTTACAATTCCAGGATATGGAAGCAACCTAGATGTCCATCTACAAATGAATGTTTAAGGAAGTTATGGTATATATGCAGTGGAATATTACTCAACCGTAAAAAGGAACGAATTTGAATCAGTTGAGGTGAGGTACATTGACTTATTATACAGAGTGAAGCTGAGTCAGGAAAAAAAAAGTTGTATATTAATGCATATATATGGAGTCTAGGAAAAAATGGTAATGATGGACCTATTTTCTGGACTTGTGGACACAGCAGGTGAAGGAAAGTAGGACGAACTGAGTGAGTAGCATGGACATGTGTACACTACCTTGTGTAAAACCGATAGCTAGTGAGAAGCTGCATGTGGGCACAGACAGCTCAGCTCAGCATCCCGAAAACCTAGATGGTGGGATGGGCGGGGAGGGAGGCTCCAGAGGGTGGGGATTATGCACACTAACAGCTGAGTCACACTGCTGTACAGAAGAAGCCAACACAACATCATAAGCCAATTATCCTCCAGTTAAATGTTTAAGATTACTTGATAGAAGTTATGAAAAATATAAAAACAAAAATTTATGTATAAATGAAGGAACATGTCAGTCTTCTCACTGGACAGTTCAACACTGTAAAATGTTAATATTCTTCAAAGTGATGTGTACATTTGACAAAATCAAATCAAAATGCTACAGTTTGGGGTGTGTGTATGTGTATGAACTGATAAGTTGATTCTAAAACTTATATGGAAAAACATCCCAAGAATGGCCAGACCAATCTTGAAAAACAACGCTTTTGGAAGACCTGCACTACTAGATATCAAGACCCATTATAACAGTATAATACTAAGACAATACGATATTGGCACAATGGCAAACAGAATGATGAAACAGAGCAGAGATTCCAGCAACAAACTCTCACATATAACTCTCGCATACAACTACTTGACTTATAGTGAAGGTAACGACATAATGCACTAGGAAAAGGAAGGTATGACCAACAAATAGTGCTGGGTCAACTGGAGATACATTTTTTTTCAATGAAAAAAAAAAAATCTCATACCAAAATCAACTCCCAACAGACTGCATCTCAATGTGAAAGGTAAAATAAGCCCTTTAGATGAAAATACACAGCAAAACATTTTTTAAGATACTGAATCCAGAAATATAATCAAATAGGATTCAAAAAGCACTCACCTTAAAGAAAAAAAAACTGAAGCTGGACTCCATTAAAATACATTACAGCTCAACAAAAAGATATCATAGATTCTGCCATGTTTCGATACTGCCTTTTTTTCTTGTGAAAGTGAAAGAGTTAGTTGCTCAGTTGTGTCAGACTTTTTGTAACCCTGTGGACTGTAGCCCACCAGGATCCTCGGTCCGTGAAATTCTACAGGCAAGAATAATGGAGTGTGTTGCCATTCCCTTCTCCAGGGGATCTTCCCGAACCAGGGATTGAACCTGGGTCTCCTGCATTGCAGCCAGATTCTTTACCACCTGAATCACCAGGAAAGCCATGAGGGAAGCCCAAATAAAAATTTTTCTTTTTTAGATTTCCCCAATATTTGTCTATTTTAGTAACGTGTTTACAAAGAACTAATTGGAGTTTTATGTATCAAGTCTTATTTTTCTTAATTTTTTTTTCTAAATCATTATTTTGTTTGTATTTATTTAGTCTCCAGATTGATTTTCATTCTTTTCACTTTCAAATTCTCCTTTGGGGATTCCTTTAGTGACACTCCCATCAGGTTTGATAAACTCTTGTTCATTTCTAAATGTTTTGTGATTTACAACTGCAACAACAGATACATGATTTATTTTGGGGTTTTTTTTGGTTGTTAATTTTTAATTTGAGTTTTCTTTGTAGACTTCCAAATTATCAAATCATCAATTTCCTGGAAAACTGCAGAATTATTTTACAAGATTATTAATGATTATGAAATTGGAATAATTATGTTATTACTTATTCAAATACTGTTTTCTTAATCTACAAACAGTGAATTTATCAATGTCTTTTTGTATTTTTAACAGTTCTGCTCTTATGTATTTGGACAATATTTTATTAGCTCATAAAGATTCATGACATTTGAAAGATGGTACCTCTTTATCAAAATAAAATCTTTTTTCTTCCCTTTAATGCTTTTGTTCAGTTCAGTTGCTCAGTCTTGTCTGACTCTTTGTGACCCCATGGACTGCAGCACACCAGGCTTCCCTGTCCATCACCAACCCCCGGAGCTTGCTCAAACTCCTGTCCATTAAGTTGGTAATGCCATCCAACCATCTCATCCTCTGTCATCCCCTTCTTCCGCTGCCTTCAATCCTTTTCAGCATCAGGGTCTTCTCCAATGAGTCAGTTCTTCCCATCACGTGGTCAAAGTATTGGAATTTCAGCTTCAAAATCAATCCTTCCAATGAATAGTCAGGACTGATCTCCTTTAGGAAGGACTGGTTGGATCTCCTTGCAGTCCAAGGGACTCTCAGGAATCTTCTCCAACAGCACAGTTCAAAAGCATCAATTCTTCGGCACTCAGCTTTCTTTATAGTCCAACTCTCACATCCATACATGACCACTGGAAAAACCATAGCTTTGACTAGATGGACCTTTGTCAGCAAAGTAATGTCTCTGCTTTTTAATATGCTGTCTAGGTTGGTCATAATTTTTCTTCCAAGGAGAAAGCGTCTTTTAATTTCATGCCTGCAGTCACCATCTGCAGTGATTTTGGAGTCCAAAAAAAATAGTCTCTGTTTCCCCATCTATTTCCCATGAAGTGATGGGACCAGATGCCATGATCTTAGTTTTCTGAATGTTGAGCTTTAAGCCAACTTTTTTACTCTCCTCTTTCACTTTCATCAAGAGGCTTTTTAGCTCCTCTTCACTTTCTGCCATAAGGGTAGTGTCATCTGTGTATCTTTTGTAGCCTAAATTTTGTCAGGTACTAATTTTACCATATCTACTTTTTTTTTTGCGTCAGATTTGCCTTTTTCTATTTCATTATTTCAACCTTTGATGTCATTTTAAGTGTCTCCTGAAAAGGTCTGCTAGATTTGCAGACCTCTGTGTTTGTATAATTCTAAGAATCTATTTTCTTGAATTCAAACCATATTTACTAAGCATTCATGAACTTACAACTGCCATATGTTTTTCATTAATTTTGATTTTATTTTGATCAAAGTTGTGTATGTATAAAGTTTAAGGTTGTCAAATAGTTCTACAAGACTGTTATCCACCTTCCCCCTCCCCCAGACAAAAGGTAACAATTCCCCAACACTCAACCCTTTCTATTTCCTGCTCCACAGAGGTAATCACAGTTTTTTTCTACTCTTAATTCAGTCTCTTGGTATTTAGTTTTATGTCATTCCCACCCCTTTGCAAAACAAGGGAAAAAATAACGGAATTTAGCCAAAAGAGGGATGATAAATACTTTAGAAATCTGAGACTTGGTGAACTACAATTTACATAGGCTATAACGTTCTTGTCTTGTCTGAAATATTCATCTCTCTTGTCAAATAAAATTTCAAAGAAAGCAGTTCAATTCTAATTACAGTCTCCTGGAGAAGGCAATGGCAACCTACTCCAGTACTCTTGCCTGGAAAACCCCATGGATGGAGGAGCCTGGTAGGCTGCAGTCCATGGGGTCATGAAGAGTCGGACACGACTAAGCGACTTCACTTTCACTTTTCACTTTCATGCATTGGAGAAGGCAATGGCAACCCACTCCAGTGTTCTTGCCTGGAGAAGCCCAGGGACGGGGGAGCCTGGTGGGCTGCCATTTGTGGGGTCGCACAGAGTAGGACACGACTGAGGCAACTTAGCATCAGCAGCAAAGAAATACAGCTGAACCATACCAAGCAAGGACAAAAAAGTCCAGTCAAAATGGAGAGGCGTTTATTATGTGTATATTGTCATAATGTTTCTAACGTTCGGAATCTGTGGCCTCCCTGGGGGCACGAGGCTTCAAGCAGCTGACTTCTTTCAGAGGCATACTTAGCCTTTTAAGACTAAATTATGTGTATTTAAAAACTAGAGCTTTGGGGATGCACTGTAATCAACCTAATAACGTTTCCACACCTCAAAATTTAGTGTCCCAAGACTTAGCATTAGGAATACAGGTTTGAAATTGCTAGTAGCATTTTGGTTACTGAAGAAGGACTCTAGTAGGGATTGGTTATTAAAAGGTAAGAGGCTGTTAAGGCTTGATGTTGCTTATCCTTTGGAGAACAGAAGATACAGCACAGAACTATGTGCTACAGAGCTATGCAGCATACAAAACGGTGGCACAGGGCTATGATGTCTACACGTCAGTCAACAGTGACTAGGCCCTAGCAATGGTTTAACACAGTTTATATTTAAGTATTCCCATTTGCTCCATGGGAATTTGGGATTCCCTGGTGGCTCAGATGGTAAAGCGTCTGCCTGCCATGTGGGGGACCTGGGTTCAGTCCCTGGGTCAGAAGATCCCCTGGAGAAGGAAATGGCAGCCCACTCCAGTACTGTTGCCTAGAAAATCCCATGGACAGAGGAGCCAGGTAGGCTACAGTTCATGGGGTGGTCGCACAGAGTCAGACATGACTGAGCAACTTCACTCATTTTATTTGCTCCATGAAATTTTTTTCCCTAGTTCCAGGATCTCGAAACTAAATTAGATGCAAGAACCCAACCATTTAAAAAAAATTAAAAAAAAAGAACCCAACTGTTTAGAGCAGCTATTTCCTTAGGGCATACCATCTGTTTACAATGCACAGCTAATTCTGAGTCTGTTGACCCTTTAAGAGTATCCTGACTCCTAAAACCCAATTTATTAAAACTCCCTCCTTCCCCTTCTCCTACCATAAGGAAAGGGTAGGCTGGATCTGACAAAATTTAAGTGTTATATGAGAAAGAGTGGAAAGACCCCAACTAAAAGAATACTGATATGGCCATGTTTGGGTTTTTTTTTTTTTTTTTTTAAGGATAAGGTAGAAGAAAGAATTGCAGTCTTGGGGAGAAAGATATATAAGAACAAATACTCAAGATTATAAACTAAAACAAGAAAAAAAAGAACAAAAGTGAAATTTACCATGAAAAGTAAGTGAAACAATAGAAAGAAGAAAAATAGACAAAAGTCATATACAGTGCTAATTGTGTTAACTGGCTTGTTCATTGGTGAGCCCTTTCAAATCTGCAACGTTTGCAATTTAAGAAAGGAGGGAGATGGAGTAAAGAAAGAAAAGAATAGGAAAATGTGAGACAGATCTGTGGTTCTCACTCCCTGAAGAATGTCAAGGAAAGGGTCTAGAGGAGTCTGGACTCCCTGTTGTTTTATTTCCTTTGGCTATAGCAAGTACTGCTGATTTGTCTGTGTTCAGAGACACAGATATCTGGATCGAGGAGATAACTTTTTTTTTTTTAGTTCCCCCCTCCAACATTATGAACATTTTCAAACATTCAGAAAAATGGACAGAAATGTGAACATCTCTATACTTAACATTTAAATTCCGTAACAACTATTTTGTTATATTAATTTTATCATTATTTATCTATCTATGCATCTATCTCAGATAAAGCAATGGCACCCCACTCCAGGACTTTTGCCTGGAAAATCCCATGGACGAGGGAGCCTGGTAGGCTGCAGTCCATGGGGTCACTAAGAGTCGGACACGACTGGGCTACTTCACTTTCACTTTTCACTTTCATGCATTGGAGAAGGAAATGGCAACCCAATCCAGTGTTCTTGTCTGGAGTATCCTAGGGACGGGGGAGCCTAGTGGGCTGCCATCTCTGGGGTCGCACAGAGTCAGACACGGCTGAAGTGACTTAGCAGCAGCATCTATCTGTTAAGGGTCTGATTTGATAGTATTTAAAGAAATCTTCCCAGGTGGCTCAGTGGTAAAATATCTGCCTGCTAATGCAGGAGACACTGGAGACACAAGTTCGATCCCTGGGTCAGGAAGACGAGTAGAAAATGGCAACCCACTCCAGTGTTCTTCCCTGGAAAATTCCATGGTCGGAGGAGTCGTCTGGCAGGCTACAGTCCCTGGGGTCACAGAGTTGGACACAACTGAGCACACACACCACACCAAAAAAACCTTCCACAAATTAGACATTAAAAAAAAAATCTTTCTCCCTAATGGAGGCTTGAGTCAGAAAAGGGATGCTAAATGAAACTGCGAGTGAGGAGGGAGCTGGATTCCTGTTCAGTCATTAGCTGAATTATTATCCTGAAATCATTCTGCTTATCCTGAAATGCCACATAATGTCTGAGCTTCAGTTTCCTCACTCACAAAGTTAAGACAAAATGATAATCATGATCTCATGGTCGTTCTTTAGTCTAAAACTTCTACGATTCTATGAAAAACAATTTTCTTAATAACTATCATTTACTTCATGTTTTCTAAGTGCCAGGAGGGATGCTCCAAGCTTGGGAGTACAATCTCATTTAATCTGCACAGGTTCCTTACAGGTGCTGAGATGCCACACTCATGAAGCCTGTCACCTGTTTCAGCAGCATGCAGTCAGCCCGGCCTATTTCCAGCTGCACTTCCTCTCCTCATGCTCAGTTCTCTGACCAGCATCAACAGTGCATGGTTCTGTGCATGGAATCAGCTGAAACTAGCAATCAGAAATCAGCTCTCCTCATTGAGAAACATGAGCTAACTCTAACCCCTGCTCTGTAATTTTTCTCCAAATGTGAAGTGAGATAAAATAGCTAAAACTACATTAACTTGTTTATTTTGGTAAAATAATTACATATAATTATGTTGAAGGAAATCTACAATACACAATCTTGGTGTTTTTATTTAAATCTGTTGTACACTGAATAACAAAATTTAAATGTCAGTTTTTCAATTGAAGCAAGTACTCAAATCAACAGCCATGTGCTAAACAAAGAGACTCAATTAGAGCACATTATGGTTTGGTTTGGGAATGAATACATCTAGGGGAAAAAAATAGCCCCATACACATATTGTGTGTGCGCACGCGTGTGCACACGTGCGTGTGTATAAATGAAAAGCCACTGTTACTGCGTTTATCTCTATATTCCTCTTCAGGTTTAACTACCTCTTTCATGTTCAGTGGTCCCAAATATGTATATTAGTCCTCATTTCCAGTTTAAAAAAAAAATTTGCTTTTGCTTTTTCCCATGGGAGCTATCTGTATTTCCATGCGTACTGAAAGATCTTACACTGGAGAAATGTAACAGGACGCCTGCACAAGGTGTCCCAGAACTATAAATATACACCGTTATGTAATCAGTGAGGGTCACACCTAGGAAATCTAGATGGGATGGTTATCCTAAGCAAGTGAACAAAAATAAGGAGGTCCAACCCTATTGGTTAAAACAAGGAAACACTGAAACAGGCCTAAGTAACTCAGCAACTGCAGAATGAGCAAAGAAAGTGATCTACTCAAGTCATGGAAACTGATAAACCCAAATTCTTCCCTTTTTTCCCAGTACCTCTTAAACAAAGCCCTTTTGGGCTTCCCTGGTGGCTCAGCTGGTAAAGAATCCACCTGCAACACAGGAGACCTAGGTTTGATCCCTGGATTGGGCAGATCCCCTGGAGAAGGGAATGGCTACCCACTCCAGCATTCTGGCCTAGAGAATTCCATGGATTATATATAGTCCATGGGGTCATAAAGAGTCAGACACAACTAAGCGACTTTCACTTTCTTATACAAAAACTTCTGTAATAGATTCTGCTAAAGAGCATGGAGAAACTGTTTTCTCCAGTGAAATACTCATGTCTCTAACCAAAGAATGCAACTTACAGTAACATGTGTCAGTATCTTTTACATGAATACTGAGATTACTATACAACCAACACATGTAGGGCCATGATCTCCAGGTAAGTACAGTCTCTCCTAAAGTAAGTCATCATTCCTATAATTCATCACCCAGAAGGGAGGCAGCTCTTCAAACAAGAAACCCAAGCACAGATACTCTGTGGACCCTGCTGTCTTGGGCCTATGGGAAGAGAGGTAAATATCCGGCTCTGTTCACTTGGTGGCAGTACTCAGACTCTGTCTGCCACACGGAGACAGGCCAAAAGATAAGGACCTGAAGACAAAGTCTTTATAAACCAGGATGAACAGTTTTATGTTGCTTTACATACATTACCCTCTAGCTTTTAGGAAAGCATGATTTAAACATCCCAGTCTTACATCAGCTGTTGCACCGGAATTAAGGCAAAACTAGTGTGTCCTTAAAAGTAGAGAAGAAAAATGGGAGCAGCAGCACTACAGTAAACGCTCCAGCAAGTTAAAGAGGAGGCTGAGAGCAAGGGTCAGGGCTGCCAGATCCACGGAACTCTTACACTTGAAGCTACTCCCTACTTTGCACTCTGCATGTTTGGGAGCTGTTTTATTAATGAAGGTGGCAGCCTCCTCATGTGTTCTCAACTACAGGCAATGAGATCTATATAAGCTCTCAGGTTCCCGTATGGCCCTCATGGCTCGAAAACTCAAAGCTAATTATTAGCTCTACTACTAACACTTTCCTCAGGTGAAAAAGTTATGGTTAATTGTTCTCCTTATTTCCCCCTTTTACTTACTGATTCTTATCTTTTTGATCACTAGCTTTGGTCTTACTGCATATATTTTTATTTCAAGCTTCCTAAAAATCCTTTTATGGAAAATGGCCAGAGGACAAGCCAAGCACTGAATCAATTTTTCCCAAACAGTAAGTTACAAAAGGTGCTCATCTTGAAGTCATGAATGCTAGGGATGTGGAGCGCTTGCACGCTGGCTGAAAACAGCAAGGAAGCCTGGACTACAATTCTAAGTACAGAGTTCTAGAGTAGAAACAGAGCTTGGATATAATCAATTCCATCCTCTCACATAATGCAAGAAATGTTTTCTACAACTTCTGGACAGGAGGTCATCTCTGCCTGAGCATTTCCAGTGACAGGGAGCGCAGCACTTTGAACTGTTTCACTCTATGACTGCTCCCAATTGATATAATGTCCTTTCCTATACTGAGTGAAGTCTGCTTCAGTCTACCAGTTAATCACAGCTCTTCATTACAGAGACATATATTTCCTCTTCCAAAAGACATTCCTCCACTTATCTAAATGTATAATAAGTCTCACTTATTGATATTTATCAGTATCAGGCTATCTTCCAGGTACTCTAAATATGGAGCTGCAACCCAGGAGGGAACAATATAACATGAACTGAGCGAGGCTCCAGATCTAAGCTAGGAATTCAGGGTCAAAATACTTAAGGTGGTTTGGGGGGCATAAGAATCCACAAGAATGAGATGGAAGCCAAATGCTGATATCATTTCTCTCCCTAAGGTCCTCTCCCATTCCAACCATCTTTCAGTCTTTTATGGATTCCACCTACTGAACGATTTCACTTGCCTATCCTATTTTCACCTCAAACTCAACATGCTCAAACCAGAATTCATTTCTCTTCAATCTTTCTCTCACCAAATTCCTTACTAAAGGAATTATCTAGATATAAAAACCCCTGGAATCACTTGTTTTTATATTATGGAGTCCTTCTAAACACCAGTACTCCACCTTTTTACAATTAAGAGCTACTTCCTTAAATATTCAATAAATATTTACTGAGTATCTATGATGCACCAGGCACTTTCTTTGCACTAGAGATGAACAAAACAAAAATAGCCACTTTCATATCTAGTAGTTAGCCACTTTTATATCCTAGTAGTTAGAAGGAAACAATAAACACGGTAAATCAGTAAGTATGATACATAAACAGTATTTTAGAAGGCAGTGTAAAAAAAAGAAAAAGAAAAGATAATGGCAGTTACAGAAGTGTGGTCAGGGTTAGCCTCTTTGGGAAAAAGGTGACATGTGATCAAAAACATAGAAGAAGTGAGGGAGGAGGCCACGCAGATACGTGAGGGACAGTCATGCAAATTCCTTACTACCAGCTCCTCCTGCTTCTTTGAAATGTCACAAAGCCATTCCCAAGGTCATCATACCTACTCCCAAACTCCTAGGTAGCCACCCTGGTCCATTTCCTCTTTGGTATAGTTAGACATTCTTTTTCCACATTAAAATTATTAAAACCATCCACCTGATTTTCAAGGCTCATAATTCTCTTGAGTCTACCCATAATGTAAACATCATGAATTTCCATTCCTCCCCTTAAATTCTTGAAATTTAGCAGGCTCCTGCTTCACTCACATCATCCTCACCTACCCAGGAGTACTTTCCCTCTGCCCGTCATCCGGTCTAAACCATCCCTGTCCTGCAAGGCATGAGATCAAGTCCTATCACCTCTATTAAGCAGCCCATGAAGTTCTATTACTGAATCTGGATTCATCATTATTACCCCAGCATCATACTCCTTGAAAGCAAGTGCACCTCTTTTTCTGTATGTTGGCCATTACTAAATACGTGCTTGTTTTAAATGAGCTATTTCTTCAAGTCAAAGTTCTGCCATCTTAAAAACATACTTATTAGTTTTGATAAACTACTAAAACGGAATGATTAAAGAATGTTTATATTATACAAAAAATGTATGGAGGGGGAAGAATAAGCCAAATGTTAATAATGGATGATAGCTTTTTTCTTTTCTCTGACTCAAATTTTCAGGTCTGTGTCTATGTTAATTTGAGAAGCATAAGAGTTTGCTATGAATATAAATAAATCAACACAAATAGTGAATGATCAATTATCACTAGACTCACTGGAGAAATTAAAATTATCTATGTCAAAGACTGCAAGATCTGAGTAACCTGCAGTTTCAAAGAGGCGAGCTGTAATAAAGACCAGGGAATCATATAATAAAGACAAAGTGAAGCAAATTCTCATGATTAAAAAAAAAAAAAATCCTTCCTGACACAATGACCATAACAAAGTATTTACGGTATATGAAAGCAGCATGATGTAGAGGAGAGTCCACACTCTGAAAAGCTCAAATACAGGCTCCATTCCTTAACACCATGACCTCAGTTTCCTAGTCTGTAAAATGGAAACACAGAAGCTCTATTTACCAACATTCGATACAAACTAAGTTCCAATCTGAGCAAAATCCCAACAACTCTGCCTACTCAGGCAGATGGAGTTAATGGTAATTAATACACAATCACTTGAGTCTCAGTGGTTGGATTACTGTTAGTCATTATCTGTTCCTTCCTTCCTTTTACAAATGTGTTTATGATTAAAATATGAATGACACGGGGTGCATAGGGATGATCCAGAGAGACAATGTGGGGTGGGAGGTGGGAGGGGGATTCAGGATTGAGAGCTCATGTACACCTGTGGTGGATTCGTGTTAGTGTATGGTAAAACCAATACAGTAAAATATAATAAAGTAAAAAATAAATTAATTTAAAAAAATAATAAAATAAAATATGAATGACAAAATGTTAACATCTTTGAAAAATATTTAAGAGAACTGAAAAGAATCCTGGGTTAAAACCAATGTCATACANACCAATACAGTAAAATAGAATAAAGTAAAAAATAAATTAATTTAAAAAAATAATAAAATAAAATATGAATGACAAAATGTTAACATCTTTGAAAAATATTTAAGAGAACTGAAAAGAATCCTGGGTTAAAACCAATGTCATACAAATCTACAGTTATCTCCAGAGCACTGGACTGGGAACAAATGGACTTAAAAAGACTCTTCTGGAAATTAACTGGTACATAGTAAGAAGTTTTTGTACTATTACACAGCTATCATCTAAGGTTGGTTATGCAAATTAAATGAGACAAGGCAGGTAGAATTCCCAGCACATTCTTAAAATATATTCCTTTCAGATTGATAAGATGATGCAAGGCCCACCAAACCTTTGAGAAATGTCAAAGCAACCTGTTTGTATATCATGTAAGTCATAATTTAATTTATAAATCATTCTTTATAATGTTTATTGCTCTCAGATTGCCAAACTGAGAAAGCAGGTTTCAAAAGGCCAGATCTGATCTATAAAACTGGACCCAGAAAACCAATCAGGCTTACTCCTCTAGCATTTGAGAAAGTTTCTAAGGCAAAAAGCCTACAAGTCAATCAATCCTAAGTTCATACCAGAAAAAGGTAACCGTAAGAAACCTACTTGCACTATCTGGACTGAAACTGTACAGCTAAGCCTGGATTTAATTCAGTGTAGCAGCAAATCTTAATATTTATGGAGACTGCTTGGATTTGATACTGAGAAAATTACATTAAGAAAGGCATTAAATGTTACGCTAAGTATTGGAGTTAGGCTGGGTCAAGACAGACTATACATTTTTAGAAGATTCCAAAAGTTTTCTTGAGCCAGTTCTATGGGACAAGGCACAAACATTTCTGAGAAACATGCCAGCATCTGCCCTCAATTTCCAGAACCAGGAAGCAAAGATGTGACCCAATCACATGATATCAAACCACAGTCTGTCTGTTCAGAGAAAGTTGCATTATGCAATCCACGACCAAGAAAGAACAGCAAAAGGCATGAGGTTTTTTGACATGTGCAGGGGATTCTGTGGTTTGAAAAGACATGTTCTCACATCAAAAGGGCAATCCTTTGGATACTGGCATTTTCAAAACCCACTTCATTAGACATGAACATATCTGATACAATACAGCATTACTGAGTTCAGGTAATTGTTCACGGTACTGAGTTCAGGTAATTGTTCCAATTAGGCCTAGGAGTTTTCAACTAAAGTCTTCACAGGAGCAGCCTTCCCCACAAGAAAATTGGTTTCCCTTTTGCTTATTTTTAACACATCAGTTCCTCATTTAATTTCAACAACAAAGCAGATCCTGGCATTCCAGTGGTTAAAACTCTGCACTTCCACTGCAAGGGGCATGGGTTTGATCCCTGGTCAGGGAACTAAGATCCTGCAGGCCAAGTGGAAAAAAAAAAACAAAAAATACAACATATTTACAATGTATTACCCATTAAAAAATGTGTTTTTTTTTTTAAGAGTTCATCTAAAATTCTAAACCTAACCACCATGTACTACAAGGCCTACACCCCACTTCAATTAATCCAAAATTTCTCTCAAATTAATGTCTACATTTCTCAATCAACAAACACTACACCAGGTCCTCTTTTTATTTTTTTTTCCAGCAGTATAAAAAAGATACTGACATTCTCTTGAGGCCTTTATAACCTATAATCATTCCCCCTCTCTCCCACCTTCAGAATTCACTTTTCTTAAGCTGTGTGAAATTCAAGGTAACTTCACTTGGGAAAGTACTCCATTAACCCTGTTCCTCCCTGATCCAAGTCCTTCACATCTTAAAATGCCATATAGGACACAAGATCCAGGATCAGAAAAAAATCAAAATTCCTGTTCTGGTTCTTCCCTATCCTGAAAAATTCACCTAACTCATGTTTTTCCATCTGTAAAGTGAGTGACTTATGACTTTCAACATTTGAATGCCTAGCCCTAGTGGGCATCTTATTACATTATTCTCTTATCCCACTTAAATTTCATTTCTGCTTCAGTCACATATTAGAGAATTTTTAGAATTGGGGAATAAATAATAGTGTTTAATATATCAAAACCCCATATTTTAGAATAAGGAAATTATAAATATAGAGTAACTTGCCAGTCAGACAATAAAAGCTTTTGCTTCCTGCCCTAGGGGAGTTGGGGGACACAGTTTACAAAGAGAGAGTTTAACACTAATCACATCCCCCACTCTGCCTCAATGAATTCCAGCTCCCCTTCAAAGTCAGTTTAAGTCCTGAAGTGTCCAGGAAGCCTCCCTCCCCCAGCCACTTCAGCCTAGACTACTCACTTCCCTCTTTGAATACTGATGCCTCTCTGCAGGGGTGATATTAAAAGTATTAACAACTAGCACCACAGTGGGATCAACCAATCAGAACGGATGTCTGACCAATCAAAACACAGGTGGCCCAGTGGGAATTTCTGGCTGAACATCAGCCCTCCTATTAATAACAATACAAAACAGCAACCTCAAACTCTAATACCATTTTCTCATTCGAGCTCCACAATCTCAAACTAGGCAAAGTAGGTATCACCCCCATTTTCTGCATAACTAGAAGTTACATGACTTTTCTGATTATACACAGAATTCTCAATACTGTATAAACTGTACTTACATAGAATAGTAAAATTACTAAAGGAATACTCAAGTCAAATAGACTTAATTTAATCAACAAGTACTTAAATGGAACAGAATATAAAACAGGGCTAGGTTCTAATATCAAAAGGAAATTAAATGTATGACCCTTGCCCTCTGGGTACTTATAACATGTTCAAGAGAATATTTAAGTGACAGTGTAAGGTGGTAGAAACAGAAAACACAAAGTGTAAGTTCCATGCAGTTCAGGCAAATAGTTCACAAACTAAATCAGTATAGGAAGTCAGGACTAAAAACTTCTCACACTCCCAAAAGTTAGGAGTAGGGGTTTGCAGCAGCCAGATGAGAGATCTCTAGCTGGATACAGAAATGGCCCTAATCATAAGCCTCAGGTACTGCTCTAAGCACTGAATACAAACGGGAAATCTTGGAAACCCCTTGTGGGGATGGCTGAAGAAGGTTAGCTTGGCAGCAGCCTACAGAAAAGCCTAGGTGAAAAAAAAAAAGAAAAGCCTAGGTGAGAGAAACTCTGGAAAGCAAATGGATTTGAGGGATAATAGGCAGGACTAAACCTGATAGCTGCATGTGAAGAAAGGAAGATACATTCAAGAGGCATTAATGTAAAGAATAGATGGGCTTGGGCATGTTTTCGAAGAAAAAGTTACAAAATGACAGGAAGCTAAAGCATTCTCACATGGGAAATCTATGTAAACATAATGGTACTAAACTGTGTACCAAGGACAAGGGACCAATTTCCCCAAAGAAATCTATGTTGGACAGAGCAGAAGGTGGGCAGAAAAATATAAAACTAATATCCAGACAATAAGGAACAAATGCAGACTCTTAAAAATGAAGGTCAAATTATTTAAAAAAAAAAAAGTGTGTATTTATTTGGCTACACTGGGTCTTAGCAGCATGTGGGATCTAGCTCCCTGACCAGGGATCAAATCCCAGGCCCCTGCACTGGGAGCTCGGAGTCCCAGCCACTGGACCACCAGGGAAGCGCCTCAATTTATAAACTCTAAAAATCATTTGAGCTTCTTCAGAAGGTATGAAAGGATGAATGGAAACATCAACATAACCTAGGAGAGCAGGCAGACCAGTTGAGACTTAAGGATAATAGCGCCTGGATCAGCTTCGTATTGTATGCATGCCAGTGTAGTCTGTAAGCTCCTCCAGGGCATGAACTGGGCAATGCTTTGTGTATATAGTAAACTCAATTCTGTTATTTGAATACATGAACACTTTCTGTGCTAAGCTAAGTGGAAAAGAGTGAACTTTGCTATTTGAGTTAATTAGTGGTGTGGAAATGTTACTTGATGCATAATTATACTGATTCTCCTACCTATCCAGATATCTATCTTGCTCCCCTTCTCAGACAATGTCAAAAACCTACTGTTTCCTCAAAGGTAGGCCTAGCCTGAAGGGACTATAAGAATGTACTCGAAGGGAATTTCCTGGCAGTCCAGTGGTTAAGACTCCACGCTTCTACTGCAGGGGGAACTAAGATCCTGCATGACATGCAGTGTAGCAAAAAAAAAAAAAAAAAGTACTTGGTACTTGGAGTCAGAAAGAAGCCAAATTGGTTTTCTAATTTTGAGGACAAAAATCTAAAAATGAATATGGGTAATGCCAGACAGGTATATATATTAAAGTGTATAGGTTTTGGAACCCCTGAAACCTTTGCTGCAAATCTTAAATCCAGCTTTTAGCAATTGAGTAATTATCCTCTCCACACCTGTTTTCTCTTCTGTAAAACGGGGCAAACGCCACCAGCCCTCAGGATTTAGTTGTGAGGATCAGATAATGTACTTTGGTGTACTTTATGCATCTGTATCATAATAAGCTCTTAACAGACAATAGCTATTAATAATAACTGGCACCCTAAGTCTTGAAATGTTTTTAAAACATTCTGTGTTCAATTAGAGAAATTAAAATGTATTCACTTTATTTTAGTTGCTTTCACTAAGGCTCTACATTTCAGTTTCTTGTAGTACAGTTTGAATGCTAACAAAGTTTTTCACTCCCCCTTCCATTGGGTAGGTGATGACCACATACCCCATCCTGATTTAATATTTTGGAAAACATAACAAACACTGTCCCTCGAAACCAGCCTCACAGACGACCGATTCAAACTACTGTCACTCAAGAGATGGAACCTCTCTACCGATGTTCCTTTGAGGAAATAAAATATTTTGATCAATTCAGAGTCATTTCCATTCAAACATTCCAAACCCCGCAGAGTGAGCAAACGTTCAAGTTTCTACTACCAAAACAATCCGCAGCCTTCTGGTGAGTGGATTTCACTTCAGCGTTCCCCAGACGCACGAAAGAAACATTCCACACATCTTAGTGCCTCCTTGTCCTCATACAAAGCTTCGCAGCAGCTCCTCTTCCAAAGCCACCCCCGGCTGGAGAAGCAGCCCCACTAGGCCGGGTCAAACCGATGTCAAAGGCCAGGCAGGCCTCGCTGACCCCGAGGGTCTCTGCCACACACATCCCCTCCCATTGCTGGGGTAGGCCTGGAGGCTCAGAGCGCACACCCCGCCCTGGAAGCTTCCTCCGACCCCCTAACCCCGCCAGGGCCCCCGAAGCCTGGAGGACCAACTCGCTCAGGGTGCGGTGCCTGGGACAACGCCACACAGCGCCTCGCTGGAACCGGGGAGCAGCCCCAGCTGTGCCGGTCTTGGCCAGCCTCACACCCTCCGCCCCTCGGCCCGCGCCCACTCGCTCCCCAGAGGGCAGCCCAGGACCCCGGACGGCTTCGCCCGACGCCACCTCCCCGTGAAGAGCCAGCAGCCGCGGCGGCTGCGGGCTGCCGGGCACGTTCACCCGCGCTCAGATCCACGCCTCTGCCCCACNTCTTGGCCAGCCTCACACCCTCCGCCCCTCGGCCCGCGCCCACTCGCTCCCCAGAGGGCAGCCCAGGACCCCGGACGGCTTCGCCCGACGCCACCTCCCCGTGAAGAGCCAGCAGCCGCGGCGGCTGCGGGCTGCCGGGCACGTTCACCCGCGCTCAGATCCACGCCTCTGCCCCACCTCCGCTGCCCGCCTGCGACTCGCGAGGCGGCGGCCAGACCAGGAAAGCCCGGCCCGGGTGCCCCCACCTGCGCCCCCGGCCCCGCGCCATGTTTGAGAAAGAGAAGGAGTGAGCCAGAGGCCGGGCCCGGCCCGCGCACCCCGAAGCTTCCCGCCAGCCCTGCCGCGCCGCTACTCACCCGTTGCCTCCGGGACCAGCGTGGCCGCGGCCGCAAACATGAGGAAGAGCAGCCGGGGACGCGGAGTAGCGGCCACTGCCTCCATAGTCCCGCCGCCACTGCCTGTGGCCCGGCCCGGCCCGGCCGCCGCCTTGCCTCAACAAGCCTCGCCTCGCCCCACCTCCCCTGCCGCGGCGGCGGCCTTGCTTCGGCCCTTTGTAACTGCTCGGGGGGCTGCCAGTCTATTGGCTGCAGGGCTCCCGCCGGCCCCGCCTCCCGCCGTATGCGAACTGCGGAGCGGGACCCAACCCGAAACCCCGCCCACGTGCCCGCTGGGAAGCCAATCCGGGGCCGCAGGCGCCGGGCTGCTGGCCACGCCCCCAGACTCCCCCGGGGTCGAAGAGACAGACCCCTGCCCCAGTCGGAGCCGCTGGGAGCTAGAAGGCCGGGTGGGGGCAGGGTCTAGCGAGCCTGGCACAGCCTTACCTCCAGCCGCAGAGGGCGAGGGCTAGACGATGGGTGTGTCTGGGTGAGTCGGTTTCGGAAAAAGGCTGTGGCAGCTCGAAGCTCTATTCTTCTAGCCTTTTTTCTTCTCATTTACGACCTGGTACTGAGCCTGACCCCGATTCACAGTCCTGCACCGTCAATCCCCCACACATTCACCCAGATCCTTAGTATCGTCGGGCAGGCTTCAACTTCCCCTCTCCAGATCCACGCCTCAACTTTTAACACCATCCCCCCACCCCAAGATCCTACCTCATTGCTTTTCAGATACGACCCAGTCTCCTGTTTCCTCCCACTATCATTGTCCACCCCAAAACCTAGATTACCCTCACCCCGCAACAACAATAACAAAAAAATCTAAGGAAAGTCTCCAAATCCTGGCCTCAGATCCGCCTCAGACACAGATCCCGAGCTCAGACACACCCCCGAATTGACTCCCGCCCCTCTCCGGAACTCAGAGCTGAGCCAGACAGGACTCCAAACCGCACTCCTTTCCCCTTCTCCCATCCTGATCCAGGTGAGAAAGGGAAGGGTCCCACCCCCATCCCCCAAGGAGAGGGATTCCCCCTTCTTAGCAGGCAGCACCCCGGGAGCGGAGGAGGAGCAGTCATTACTTTGAGCTGCCTCTGACACGCCTGCACAATAATTCTGAGGTGTCACTAGAAACCTAAATAAACTCAGCTACGTTTTCATTCTGAATTCCTAATTTACTGTGAGACGCTCCACCCACCTTTCCTCTGGGACGCCAAAATGAGCTCCAGATTTGTAATTCTTCCTGTCAGACTAGTCCTCTCTTCAGACACAAACACAGCCGAGGAGGCTGTTACATAGAACAGAGAACATTTTTCCACAGAACCTTTCAGGGAGAAATTTTTATTTTCTGTGTGATTCGAACTTGAAATTAAATAAACCTTGGTAGCAGGAATCAGAACCAGCCTCTACTATCGATTTGTAAATTGGTTTAGGGCTACCGGCGTGAGCATTTTACAAGCCTGTGAAGACCTTCCTCCTGAGTAGTAAAGGGGCAGGATGCGGGTGTTGGAACTGAGATCTGAGATGGGCACTATCCCCCTTCTGGTTTGAACACCTATTTGAGCAAGCCAGTTAACCTTTCTGAGCCTCCATTTTGTCGTCTACAAAATGGAAATAATATCTATCTCCCAGTTTTAGTGAGAGACTATGTTAAGACTTGGGGACTCCCCTTCTTCCCTCTGAAATTCTGCTGATACAATTTCTCTCTGGACCCCTCACCTGCTCCACTCCTCTGGGCAAGTAAGGAGCTGATATACATACAAATATACATACACCAGACCACCTAACCAGGGATATAGCTACTGCTGGAACCAAGGTCACAGCCTGCTCTCTGGGGCTGCCTGAGATCACTTTGCTAAGCTTTGTTCTTAGCTCCCTGCAGCAGGCAGGCAAAGCCCAGAGAGCCTATTCTGCCAGGGTCCAGCCCCAATCTGCTTTCTCAGTTCTCATTTCTTCAGTGGAGACTTGGTGAGTCAGTCAGGACTTTGTGACACCTGCAGTCTCTAGAGTTCTTTTTTTGCTGCTCTACTCTCAATATCTTAAGAAAAACACTCAAGAGATACTTACTGTGTGAATCAATGAATGATTTATCTCAGACAAGCGATTGTTCTTCTCTCATCATTGTTTTTCATTTCTAAAATGGAAATATAAGAATACCTTCCCCATTTATAAATAAAAGGGATCAAATCACATGTCTTAGGCCCCTTAAATGACGTAATATGTCTGAACAGTGTCTGGAACATAGTAAATATTTAGTAATGTCATTTCCTTTGCCCATCCTATTCCAGCTCTGGGTGATTCTAATCAGCATTCACGTTCATAGTAATCCACGCTTTTGCCTTACAGAGCCTCAGTTAATCAGTGTTGGGATATCTTCTGTGACACACTTCCAGGTCCTTCATATTTTCCATGGAATTGAGTGTGTTTTTTAGGAAACTGAGGAATAGAAAGGAGAAAGACTATTTTTAAATTTTGTTTTCCTGATATGTGGAGGAAATTTCCATGAGCCACAGATCCATAAATAAACTACATTAGAATGGAATGATAAATCATAAGTTTATAACCATGGTTCTCAAATTTAAAATGTCCCTCCAAATTACCGGGGGAGCTTTTTAAAATGCAGAATCCTGGTTTCAGTTCTGCTCCAGTTCATCTGAAGGAGGTCCAGGAGTCTGCATTTGTAATAAACACCCCCAGGGGATTTAGCTGCTGGTGTCACCAGCTCATGCTTTAAAAGACACTCGGTTTAGGAAATGTGACCTTAAAATTCAATTTGAAAAATGCATGTGTTTATTTTACCTTTTGAAATAGGGTGGGCAATGGAAGGAAGGCTCTGCTGAAACTCTGGCTCTGCCATTTCCTAGATGTAAGATCTGTGCATTCTACCCAATCTCTCTGAGATTTTACATCACCCTGGTGTAAAATGAGATAATGACACTGACTCATATATTTGCTGTAAGGTCTAAATGTGTTCTTGCACATGAAGAATCTATGATGTGACTTCCCTTCACAGTTTCTATAGGCCCTCAAAAAGAAATACATTTTGTTCCCTCCAACGTTGTGATTTAAAGGTGAAGAAAGTGAGGACCAGTCCTCCAGAAAGTCATCTTCAGAGCTAAGACTTGGAGATTCTCACTCTAGTCCCTACACAATACTGTCTCTCCATCTTTATGCAGAGTACATTGCTTGCTTTGCTTTTCATCGTTCTTCATGTAAGATGTTTTCTTTCAAGTAGAGAGCAGAGACTGCTAGTTGCCTAATCTACATCCATTCCCACATTCACTTTATAACAGAATCCTCCTTTCCTTTGGCAAAGCAGTTCACCTAACTAAAAATTTCCCAGGCTTGGCACCTAGATATGGTCACGTGACAGACTTCTGGCCAAAGAAATATAATCAGAAGTCTACCAAGTAGAGCTTCTGGGAAAGATGTTGTTTTCCTCATAAAGAAGAGACAGACATACCACATTCTCACCCTCTTTCTGCCTGGAACACAGTTGCAATGCCTAGAAGGGCAGCAGCCATCTTGTGAACATCAGGATGATGGCCATGAGTAGAAATAATGAAGAGGAAACTAAAAGACAGTCTGGGTCCGTGATAAATTTCTTAAGCAACTATACCAACTCTGAAATGAGAAAAATATAAACATCTTTTTTAAAACTCTAGAACACTTCAGTTCTAGTCCTATGCTATCTTTTGCTATATATTTTCTTTCTATCTTAATTTTTAACCCACAAGACATTATCAACTTATACCATTATTGGAAGTGAAAGTCGCTTAGTCATGTCCGAATCTTTGCCACTCCAAAGACTATACAGTCCATGGAATTCTCCAAGCCAGAGAATTGGAGAATACTGGCGTGGGTAGCCTTTCCCTTCTCCAGGGGATCTTCCCAACCCAGGGATTGAACCCAGGTGTCCTGAATTGCAGGCAGATTCTTCCCCAGCTGAGCCACAAGGGAAGCCCATACCATTCATTATTATCTATTGCTAACTCTTGGTGCTCTAAACTAAATGACAAATCACCTCAAAACTTAGAGGTTTAGCATAGTAATCATGTATTATTTCTCACCAGTGGGTAGAAAAAGGCAGTGGGTAGGCTGGGCAGTGTTTCTGATGTAGGCCAATTTAAGCACATCTCAGCTGAGCTCACATATGAATCGCTGTCAGGTGGCAAATCAACTTGATGACAAAAAGATCTATAATAATCTCAATCACTTTTCTGCTGCTACTGCTGCTAAGTCACTTCAGTCGTGTCCGACTCTATGCGACCCTAGAGACAGCAGCCCACCAGGCTCCCCTGTCTCTGGGATTCTCCAGGCAAGAACACTGGAGTGGGTTGCCATTTCCTTCTCCAATGCATGAAAGTGAAAAATGAAAGGGAAGTCGCTCAGTCGTATCCGACTCTTAATGACCCCATGGACTGCAGCCTACCAGGCTCCTTCGTTCATAGGATTTTTCCAGGCAAGAGTACTGGAGTGGGGTGCCATTGCCTTCTCTGAATAACTTTTCTATGTGGTTTTTAATCCTAACAGACTAGCCTAAGCTTGTTAACATGACAATTTACGGGTCGAAAATAGCTTTTAAATGGAAGTTTACAACTAGCACAACATAATTTCTGCCTCGTCCCATTGGTTTGGGCATGAATTAGGCCAAGCCCAAATTCAAAGGGTGGAAAAATAGATTCCATCTCTTGATATAAGGAGATGCAAAACCAGATTGCAAAGGGGCATGGAGACCAAGAGAGGAATAGGTGTGGCCATTTTTAAAATATTTTTACCACCTTTTCTGATCTTCATTTCTTTTTACCTCTAGATTTTTCCATCTCAGGTCACCTTCATTCTGCCTGAAGCATATCCTTTTGAATTCCCTTTAGTAAGAGTTGAGTAGCGGCAAACAATTTTGGTTTTCTTTTGACTGAAATGTCTATATTTCATCTTTATTACGGGACAGTGTTTTCACTGGATGTAGAATTCTAGGGTTATAATTGTTTTCTCTCAACAACTGAAGACATCATCCCACTGTCTCTGGCTTCCATTGCTGTTTTTATGAAATCAGATATTAGTTGATTTCTCCTTTGTAGGTAATCTATCTTTTCTGTCTGCATTTTAAATAGACTTTATATTTTAGAAATAAAATATTTATAATAAATAAATAAAAATTATAAATAATTTGTTGACTCATTGAAAATTTTTCTTTCCTCATAAAACTACACTGGTAATTTTGTCAAAAATAATTTGATTGTAGTTTATTTCTGGACCTTCTTTTCTTTTACAGGGGTTTATTTGTCTATCTTAGTGCCAATATCACTAGTAGGTCTTAAAATCTTGTACCATTAGCTCTCCAACTTTGTTCTTCTTCAATGTTGTTTTGCCCATTCTAAGACCTACACAGTTCCAAGTAAATTTTAATAATANTCTTTTCTTTTACAGGGGTTTATTTGTCTATCTTAGTGCCAATATCACTAGTAGGTCTTAAAATCTTGTACCATTAGCTCTCCAACTTTGTTCTTCTTCAATGTTGTTTTGCCCATTCTAAGACCTACACAGTTCCAAGTAAATTTTAATAATAGCTTGTCAATATCTACACAAAACCCTGCTAGAATTTTTATTGGAGTTGCCTTGAGTCTATAAATCAATTTTAGGAGAATGTACATCTTTATAATATTGATTATTCTAATTTGTGATCATGGTATATTTCTCTATTCAAGTCTTTCATGTCTCTCAACTTTTTTTATTTCCCACAATGTTTTGTAGTTTTTTATTGGTAGGAGCCTTTTGTAACATTTATTAAATTTATTTCTAGATAAATTTTTACATTATTGTAAGTTTTTTTTTTTTTTTTTTTTTTTGCTGTGCCACACAACTTGAAGGATTTTCTTTCCCTGACCAGGGACTGAAACTGGGCCCTCAGCAGTGAAAGCACCAAGATCTAACCACTGGACCACTAGGGAATTTACTGGAATTAATTACTAAATTTCATTTTCTAATTGTCATTTCCATTAAGTTTTCATTTTCTTTTTCTTTTTCATTTGTAGAAGTTCTATTTGGACCTTGTCTAAATCTGCTTGATCTTTCCTTATAGTTCCTCATTTCCAACATGTTTTTCAAGTTGCTCTTTTTTCAAAAAACAATATAGCAATCATAGTTATTTCAGAGTTTTGTTTGTGTATGATATTTCCAGTATTTGAATTCTTGTAGGTTTATTTCTGCAGTCTGTTTTTTTCTCATTTATAGTGCTTCTGTGCGAGGATCGTTTCTTTTTATTGAAAGCTGTGCATTTCCCTGAGATTTTATTTGTGGAAATTCTTTAAGGTCTGAGATAAAGGTAGGTTCCTCTATCAAAGATTTGCACTAGTTCTTGCCACCTACACCACTACCAGTCTCGGATTAACCTAACAAAGTATTGGCTCGAGTGTTGGGGGTGGAGGGTGGTTTGTTGTTTACTATTTAGAATACGCAGGCAGTATGAAATTGGGCCTCAAGCTACATGAGGGACCGATTGTGGTCCCAGATGCTCAGTAATGACATTAATTTTCCTTTTGCTCAGGACATAGGGTCTTGCAACTCCCTGATGATTAAGGTGGTTAATAACTATTTCCAGTTTATACAGTCTGAAAGTGTAGGCATTTGGGGGTCTCACCTTTATGGGCAAAGTGTCCAGGTGCCTTGGATGGCCCTGATCTCTGTACTTCATGATTCTCTGTCCTCTGTGAGGCCCAACAACAGAAGCTCAAGTCCACCTGGTTCAACCAATGCCCTCAGAGCCACAACCAGCGTGGTCCTTCTTTCACTTAGAACTCACTTAGGGTTTTGGCCTGAACCTCTTACTTTCTTGCCAACTCAGAAATGCACTTAGGAAAATATATTTTCTCTGCATTTGAAATTTTTTCCTTAGGAGGGTCAATCCACTAGTTATCAGGAATGAAATTCCTACTGCCTAACGTCCTACAGCAGAGAAGACAATGGCACCCCACTCCAGTACTCTTGCCTGGAAAATCCCATGGGCGGAGGAGCCTGGTAGGCTGCAGTCCATGGGGTCGTGAAGAGTCGGACACAACTGAACTACTTCACTTTCACTTTTCACTTTCATGCATTGGAGAAAGAAATGGCAACCCACTCCAGTGTTCTTGCCTGGATAATCCCAGGGACGAGGGAGCCTGGTGGGCTGCTGTCTATGGGGTCGCATAGAAGTGACTTAGCAGCAGCAGCAGCAACATCCTACAGATACCTTAAAAATCGCTATCCAGTTATCTCTTATCTGTTAGAACAAAATACAGTGGTAACTGTTATAGATCTCACAGGGTTTCAAACAAAAGTTGTTTTGCAATACAGAATGTGAACAACCAGCTTCTGGCAGCCTCTCTACCAAACATTCAAAATATGTTCACAGGCTGTCTCTCCACTCGCCTCTGTCAAGCTGGTTCCCCCAAATGCTTGGGTTACTTTTAAGAAAATGTTTTGTTTTCTGTTTTGTATTGTTTTGTTTTATATTGGACCTTCATTATGAAAGTCTTATTTTAAACACACTACTGACAGAGAATTGCCCCATGGAAACTTTCTCTGCTTTGAAAAAAATTGTTTTATTTAAATTAATTCAATAAATGCCCCACAGATACTGAAAAACAGAAGTGGACTCTCACTCATGTGAATTTGTGAATGTGTATGTATGTGTATATTTAATCCTGGTAGTTAACCTTCGCTTATTTTTGACTGTTTGATCTCTCTTCTTCTGCTTTTCCTCTTTCCCCAGAGACACATCTTCTGGTCTTGACCAGGTTCCTTACCTCATCAGAGAAGCAAAAATTAATGCCAATTTCCTGGCCCTTGTGGGTTAGGGTTAAGGGCTCGCAGGCTGGAGCTGTCTTCCATCTGGCCATGAGAAGCAGTCCCAAGCTGTAGACTGTGACTCCCTTTGCACCCATCCTGCCCTCAGACAGCTGGACATTAAGCAGTCCTCCGGCTTCCCTCTCTGCAACTCAGTCTCCAGCCAACTGATAAGGTTCTGCCTCATTCCCAAGTCTAGGCCATTGCACTGGTGCCCTGTATTGCCCACATCCTCCATTTGGCCCAAACTCCTTTTTATCACCCCACTTCTAAGACTGGAATCTCTGGCCAAAACCAAGCTCAGTGGATGAGTGTTTGCTCCATGCAAATGAACGTTCTAATGTGGTTGCCTATGCTTTATAGGTACATGTTGCTGCTCTCTCTTTGTCCTGGAAACATCTCGCTCCTTACAGCATCTCTGGAACTGACTGCTTACCCATGGTCATGTTCTTTCCTTGGTTGCTGCCTGCCCCCACTAGACTCAGTGCCTCACAAAGGTCACAGAATCTTCCTCTGGGTTGGTCTGCCCTATCCAGTTGAATGATCTCAGCGAGAGCCTAGCTTTTCCCCCTGATCAGCCAGGAAGATACCCTGTGGCCAAGACAAATTGAAGTTTTCAATAGGCTGCCACAGCCCTTTCCCCTTGGATCAAATTTCCCTTTAATCACAACACAACCCCTTCCCCTTGGATCAAATTTCCCTTTAATCACATGTTCTTAAAAAGTATTGTGCAAAGAGAAAAAAGCCAGAAGACATGGAACACATGCCCATGTGGCCTTTTAGTAGGAGATCTGCACAAGTTAATTTTATGCACACACACACATGCAAATTCACTTGCATATTTAGAACTATACATAAAAAATAGCACCCACATTCAATGAGATAATTAAACAGAAACACAGAAGTGCTGGGAAGAGCTTAATACAACTTTATTTGGCAGATCAAGCAGTCAAGAAACAAGCAAGGATAACTTCCAAGGCTAAGATGCACTAATGCTCTCTCTGTCTCTGTCTCTGTCTCTCTCTCTCTCACACACACACACACACACACACACACACAGGTTCACAAGCACAAAATGCAGAGTACTTTCTTCTGTTTTCCAGTATCAAAAAGACATTTACAAAATTGATCATAAATTAAGAAACCTCAACAAATTCCTTCAAAGCAGAAACAGTAGAGGATAAATCCTTGTGTCTCTGGTGTGTTTAAAGTTGGGTATTTATAACAAAAGTTCAAGTGAAAACAAAACAAAATATTCAAAACACATACAAAAATTTCCCAAGTAACCCAAGTATTTGGAGACATCAGCTTGAAAGCAGGAGGAGAAACAGCCCATGAACACATTCTCACAGTTGGAAAAGGGGAGATAATGGCAGAAGCTGAATTTCTCTTGGACTGTATTGCCAATAGCTTTTATTTGAATTCTCTTCGATACTGATAACAATGAAAACCATTTTAGTGCCAGAAAAAAGTGACAGTTACTTTAAGTTTATGCAATGGGTGGGGAGGTGGGGAGTGAGAAGGTTGGGGGCAGAGTGGACAGTGAACATTCCAGAGGATCAGGTCTCTGGACAGGTCAGGATCCAAGTTAGCACTTGTAGGCAAGCAGGTGCCCCACAGTCTCTAAGGCAGCCTCCACCCACCCAAGTCAGCAAGCACCAGCCTTCCTTACATAACTTCTTCCTACCTACAGGGGAAGGGCAAAGGATCTCATTCATCTAATTATAGTGTCTTGGCCACAAACAACCTCTAAAAATTCTCTGGGCCCAACAGAGATGCTGACTGTCTCCTGACGGTGTTTTGCAAAGGAAATGGGTGAATATACAGAGCCATTAAGTTACCTAAACTGGAAAAACTAGAATGAAGAAAGGGGAGCCTTAGCCAGTTTGAAATTCCCTGCCCTTTAGTTTGGATGTCCTGTATTTCCAATTCCATCTGAATATTTCACTTTTTAAGCCAAACCAACAGGATCCAGGTAGCCATGGTGGTCCCAATTAGGTTGAAATTTCCCAGAGATCCTGAACCTCCCCCTGGTGTCTCTTAGCATTCCCTTGAGTGCCAAGGGGCATGTTAAAGACATAATTGCACCCCTATCCAGATGGCAGGAGCTTAGATTTGATCTCATTAAACAAGAGTAGGTTGTTCTGTTTCGAGCTCTTCGGCAGGAGACTTGACATATGGCCTGGTCCCTGTCATTCAATAGCTGTGTGACCCTTCTCCCCTGTTTCCATATTTGGAGAAAGAGTTAAAGCTGCTTTCTAAAATCTTGATCCCCTATATCTGTGCCCAGCAAGGAGGAACATTGCTTCCTGAAGCCTCATGGTGGTTGAGATTCTGAGAGTTATGAAAAAGAAACCAAATTCAAAGGCATTAAGCACAAAAAGAAAAAAATTGGCTGTCATAGTTGAAAACTATAAGGGCAGATGATGTCATTAGTTCTCAAGCTCTCTTTCTCCATCTCTCATCTCTGCCTTTTCTCTGCCTAGTCCTCATTCTCTCTTTCAGACATACTCTTGCCTGTGTTCGGGTAGAGGGGTGGCTACCTGACACCTGACAGTCATTCTGAAACAAAATCTCAGGGATAGACTCTGGCTGGCGCACCTGGGGTCAGGTGCCAATCGTTTGAGTCATTTGGGTCAGGGTTTCTCAATAGAGAAGCTGTTGAATAGGCCAATTCTTTGCTCTGAAGCACTGTTCAGGGCATTTCTAATATTCAGGGTCCCCGGTCACTAAATGCCAAAGTGATTCCCAGACAACAATCAACTGTACCCCTCCACTTCCAAGGCCAGGAGTGTGGGGTGCAGTACTGCCTTAGGTGGAGAACCACTGCCTTATACCAACTGCTGAAGCCAGGGACTCGGGGCATGGTGATGGGTGCCCTTCCCACCTGCCCTCTCCTGTGGTAGAGATCAGGATGGATGGGCCACTGGGTTTGGCAACCCTGCCAGACCCATCACAAAGCACCAGTGGTGGGGAAGGAGTCATTTCCCAAAGGAATTATGACCAGGTTCCTATTACCAGAAGGATGCTATGCAGACAAAGACCCATTGCTGTTGATTGCAGACCTCTGCCCCCATCTTTTGGGGAAACACGTGTGTTACCAAAGGGAAGAATTATCAACCCCCTTTTGCCAAGCCAGGCCTCCACCACTCCACATCCTAAAATCTCAGGACTCCAGCTCAAAACCAATTCCCCTTCACCTGTCATGGGGGCCTTCCTGGTCCCTTGAGTTTTTGACTCCTTCATATGCTCCCTGGAGTTTGGCCCCAAGCAGTCAAGGCTCCTTACGTCCCCAGTCAGCTGGACCGAACATGCTGGACTGAGGGAAAGCCAGGAGGGAGGTTCCGTGGACTAATCACACCCGAGCAAGTGCCATTTCCCTTGGGTGAGCCTATCAGAACCAGGCCATGTGGTGTTCCCAGGGCCCTGGCCACCTTCAGACTTCTAAGAAAGAGGGAAAGAGCCAATGTCTTTATGGCTCCACAGCTGGGCTAAGACATGAGGGATGTGGCTGCAGGAGCCAGACTCTGGGAAGCGACTCACATGAATCAAAAGCAAAGGCTAGGACACATTTTTAGAAGAGATTTCAGAGAACATTGCTCAGGTCGGAGCAGACCATGCCAGTATCGCTAGCTCTCCCTCCCCCTACCCAGGGGCTTTACTGTCCTTCAAGAAGACAATTCTTGACTCCTCCTTCAGACTCCAGAATATAACTCAAACTTCTTCCTCATTTCCAGTTAGATAGTTGAGACAGTGTAGTACTTTCCAAATAAATTTAGATGTGAAGCTAAATGAAATGAAAGAAGAAAATGCCATATATCCGCCAAGCTTATAGAAATCTATGTGTCTCAGTTTCTGGAACGTTCTGCTCCACACTCTATTTGAGTTCATTTTATGCATGACTCCATAGTATTTCTGAGATGGATTTCTTCCTTCCAACCAAAGTCAGTGTGGGGTCAGGCCTTCTGGATGGTTCTCATGGGACAGGTTGAGTGGAGGAAGGGCAGTTACCACTGGAGGGGTGAGACTTCAGTATAAGATCTTTCCACTCAACTGTGCTTTCCTTTATCAATCACAGGCAGGTCACTTCCTCTGAGTCTAGCTCTTTTTTCCTTCTAGGAGCCCATAGTATAGTGAGGACTATACACAGTTAATACCTATCACAGTGTCATAACTCCAGTAGAGCTGACCACCTCCTAGTCCCCTCATCATAATGTTTCAGCAAAAGAAACAATGGTCTGATTTCCCCTCAAACACAAAAAAACCACTTAAGTTTCTGTTGAAAAATGTTAAATGGTACCAGAAAGATTATAGTGAAATCTGTACATGTGCCACCTTCCTTCTGAGAGGCCCTCTATCCATTCTAACCTATGTCCAGTTAGTCTCCTTCCCCGTCTCCTGCTTACCCAGATCTCTATCCCAAAAGCCTTGAGAATCTGGTAGGCAAATGTGGACCAGTCTTGGCAGGCTGCCAGAAGTCACAGGAGGGACAGTCCACTCCTTCTGTGTCAGCACGATGCTACAGTACAAGTGTGGTGGTGGACCCTTGTCTGTAAGCAGAAGAGGAATCTTACCACTGCTCTCTCTGTCCATCCCCAAGCATTACTGCTCCCCTCCCCCAACCCCACCCCTGCCGGGGTCTATCCCACATCTTTTCACTTTGACTCAATTTATAGCTCTTCCTGGACAATCTCAAATGCTCTCCCGCCTGCTACCCACCCCTGGCATGGATGTGCAGCTGACTCCCAAAGCCCTGTTTCCCCAGGAAATCAGCGTCCTAAGTGCCCAGGTTCTTCTAGTATGTAAACTACTCCTTAGGGTAACCTAGAGCTTGAGATGGACCTGTGGTTGCCAACAAAGCTCTCTTTAGGGCAGCAAAACCATGACTTTTATAAGTAGGTTATTGATGATGTAACTTGGAAATTACCCTGTGTCTTATTTGTTTGTTCTTGGTCTCTCCTCCCTACCCAGCAAATTTTGGCCTGGGATGGGGGTGGGGTGGACAGTGAATAGCCCTTTTGTGTTTCAGACCAGATTGGGCAACTCCAAAGTATTTATTTTTGAAATTTCCAGGGCCATCAAAGGGTTTGGTTGGATTCCCTAAGGGACAGAACCTTGGATTAACTGGGACATGTGTCCCTCCACTCTGTGGCCAAGGAGTGGTATGTTCTAATTGGTCAAGGCCTAGGATTACTGCTCATCCCTGACCCAATCATAGTGGCAACTGCCTGGGATTACGGTAATTGTTAAGGTCAGTCATGGACACTCAAATGCCTAGAGCCCATCCAAACCACAAGGTAATCCCACTGTGGACTTTCACAAGATAGTATTTACCACTTGCTCCTGGGAACACACACTCATATTTTGTAATTCTAGCTTCTTGACCAGGTAATGCTCAATTCTGTTTCAATTTTTAAAAATCCTGGTCTGAGCCAGTAGATTGACTTCACTACTCACTAATGGTTCGTGGCCCACGGTTTGAAAAATGCTAGCTACTCTTAAGGCTTGCAGAAACTGCTTGCATTGTTTAAATAGCTGTTAAACATGTCATAAATTCTCCAGGAATTTAAGAGGGAAATGTGTAGGGAAGTGGAAGTTGGATTAATAGAGTATACAAGGTCATTAAGTGGATAGGGGTGGTACTTGCCACTTGTGAAAAGGCCTTGAGAGAAGACACTTTTGAGCCTTAAGGTGGGACTCCAGCTTCAAGTAGTGAGACAGTCCACCAGGACTATTCCCCTGATTAGATTGGATTTGGGCTACAAGGGACTCTCCTGGAGTAGCAATATGCTCATGCCATACAGCTGGGTGCCCTGAGATGTTTTGTTTTGTTATTTTTCTTACCCAGAACCCACTCCAACTAGACTAGACTTCTTCAGTCCTTTGGAGAGCAGAGGGAGCACACAGGTGCTCTTTGGTTATGCTAGGGCCAGGCTAGTCTGAGCACCTACTGTGTGCTGGACAGCGTCTGTGTATGCAGAGGATGTGAGGGAGGAGTGAGAACAAACAGGCCATGTATGCATGTATACAGAGTCAAATGACACGCAAGTAAATAACACTTTTTTCAGAACAGTGATAAAGACAACATTTGGAATAGCAGCTGAGATTGAGAGAGAAAGCTACAGGGAAGAGACATAGATGGTCTTTCTACAATTACAGCAATATTTTATTTCCTAGTCTAAGTGGGGGATTTGTGGCTGCTTGTATTGTTATTAATATTTATTAAACATTAATGATGCAATGTGGACACATTGTCTGTAAACACATACACACACCTACTGGTATGCATGACAAAAAAGGTATAGTAAGCCATAAACTCTGCTTAATGACTTCACAGATTTGAGTGGAAGACAGCCATAATCACGATGAATATATATCACAATGAAATCATAAGAAATATAAAGAAACTATCCATTTTGGCTAAACATATGAACTTGGGTAAGTTACTTTATTTATTGAAGCTTCAGGCTTTTCAGATAGATTTTACAGATAGACAGATGCCAGACAGATAAACAGATAACAAGACAAATGACAGATACATATATATACACACATACATACACACACACACACATATATTAGGTTTATTGTGAGAGTCAACTGATATGTGATGCATGAAAAAAATCTCTGACAAAATGTGAAACTGTAAAAAATGTGAGATAATATTTTCACTTTGGGCATATTTGCAACTGTCTATTTCCTCTTCTGTGAAGGCGCTACCGCATAGTTTTGTACCCGAGTGGTAGTCTGAAGGAAGCAGGTTGTAAGCAACTGTAAATTATTCTCAATCTAACATATTTTGTGTCTAGCACAATGAAGAAGCAAATAAAGATGACATCGGCTACCACTGAATAGCTTGCAATTATCAGAACAAGGACTTGGAGTTTAAGAGCTCCATGGAGGCCCAGGATTAGCGGGCTTTTAGGTGCAGGGAGCAGAGCTGAGAGGAGAGTGCTGCACTTCACCTTCCCTGGAGGGCTCTTTCGGTCCAGTCAGCAGATTCCCGCCAACATGACCACACTGGGCCCTAACAAGTGCTGCCTCTCCCCAGGTCCCTCCTGAACGTGGACACAAATCCCTCTCCCAACTCTCCTCAGTCTCAGAAAGCTCATGGACACTCTGGCTTCCGATCCTGCCAGAGTAGGCTCTTTCAGGCGTGCTGGTCCTCTCTTGTATGTCACACCTAACACCAGTCAAACAGCCAGGCCAGCTCTGCAGGCTCCTACTCCAGGTCCTGACTTCTGGCTCCTTGCCATCTCCTTTCCACCTTAAGGTCTCGGAGGCCTGTTCTCTAGAATAAGATTAGAATTTGTTATTAAAACATAGGAGGTCAGGTTCAAGGACCCCACAGACAAACTGATACCTGAAACAAGGCTCTGAAGGTTCTCTCTCTTGGGATAGAATATATCTCAGAGCTTGGGGAAGATTGAGACCCCAGGTTAGAATCAGGTCGTTTATCAGCCCAAGTCCCAGCTGGATAGGTGGCACACTCAATGGGGTCATTTGAGGGGAGTTTAAAAAAGGTTATTTTTTAAAGGCATGGCAGGGTATGGAGAAACCACAAGGGAGAACACAGAACCCCAGGGGCTCATGGAGGCACTGGTAACAGAAGGTGCTGTCACCAGTCCAGGCTGAATAGGGGAGGGGAGCAGAGCTGCTGGTTGGGGCCTAGAGAGAGAGTCATGTGCAGGGAGCTGCTTGACAGGAGCTGAGCTTTTCAACAGAGGGAGGCAGCCAGACCTGGAGAAACCAGACATGGAACCTGGAAAATAAGTACCCTGAGCTCACTCTTCTCCCTTCCTCCCATTGCCACTTGGCCAAACCTAACTGGGCACCACAGGGCAAGAGAAACCTATTGCTGTGTTCCCGATGGATCTGCTTGCAGGGCACAGAGCCAGATGGGTCTGATGGAACAACTGGCTCACACAGCCTCATTGTGAAACTGGGGGGCAGCTCAACGGGGGCCAGTCTTGAGCAACAGGGCCCAACAGTCATGGTGGGGGAACCCAGAGGGTACCAGAGGACAAAAGCACAATCAAGGAGGTGATTCAGAAAGACTACCTTTGGACCACAGGAACTCAGAGACAGAAAGACCATTGGGAGGTGAGGGCATATTGTTGGTGGCTGAATTCAAGTGTCCTGTGATTAAACCACGACGAAGTCACATCTTTGCAGAGATATTTTTGGCATGCAAGAATCAAATTCATTTAGCAATTTCACTTGACACGGCAGGCTGGAATTTCCCATCAGCTGCTTCAAGGACATTTAGAAGCAAATTTGTAGCAGACACTCCCTTATAAGCATCTTCGAGTGACATAATGAAAAAATCTTTGTGCAACGATTCAGAAGACCACAGGGTTCGGCTTCACTCTGCCTCTCACACACCGGGTCCTTCAAATCCCCCTATTCCCTTCTCTGGGCCTCAGTTTCCTTCTCTAGAAGAGATTCTAAGATCCCTTCTGATTCCGGCATGCTAAGTGTTTCATAGAAACTATACGATCATAACA
>SJYV01034227.1:884674-939184 GCA_006410875.1 Neotragus pygmaeus | reverse complement strand
GGGGGGGGGGGGGGGGGGGGGGATAGGAAACCAAAAACTGAGGCAACAAGAACAAAAATAAAGAAGTGGGACAACATTAAACTAAACAGCTTCTGCACAGCAAAGGAAACAGTCAACAAAACGTAAAAGTAACCTATGCGATAGGGGAAAATATTTGCAAACTATATATCTGGTAAGGGGTGAATACCCACAATATAAGGAACTCACACAACTCAATACCAAAACAAAAACAATCTGGTTTTTAAAGTGGGCAAAGAACCTTAATAGAAAATTTTGCAAAGAAGATATAGAAACAACCAACAGGTACATGAAAAGGTGCACAACATCACTAATCATCAGAGAAATGCAAATCAAAACCACAGTAAGACCTAACACCTGTTAGAATGGCTGTCACCAAAAAGACAAGAGATAATTAGTATTGGAGAGGATGTAAAAAAACTGGAACTTTTGTATGCCATTGGTGGGAATGTAAATTGGTCTTTATGGAAAATGGTATGGAGATTCCTCAAACAATTAAAAATAAAATTACCATATGATTTACCAATCTCTCTTATGAGTATATATATCCAAAGGAAATGAAATCAGTACCTTGAAGAGATGTCTACATTTCCATGTTCATTGCAGCATTATTCACAATAGCCAAGATATGGAAACAACCTGTGTCTTTCAACGAATGAATGGATAAAGAAATTATATATATATATGTGTGTGTACATATATAATCCAGTCTTTAAAAAGTAGGAGATCTGCCGTGTACAACATAGAGGGACTTAGCTGACATTATGCTAGGCGAAAAAAAGCCAGAGACAGCAAGACCAATGCAGTATGATCTCACTCATACGTGGAATCTAAAAATGTCAGATTCACAGAAGCAGAAAGTAGAATGTGGTTACCAGGGGTAGGAAGGTGGGAGAATGTTGGTCAAGGGGTACAAAGTTACAATTAATAGAATGAATGCATTCTAAGAAATCTAATGTACCTCAGGATGACTACAGTTTATGATATTGTTTTGTATACTGGAAACTTACTAAGAGAATAGGTCTCAGGTACTCACACCACACACACACACACGCACACACACACACACACACACACACACACACACACACACACACATGCTAACCATGTGGAGAAATGGAGACATTAATTAGCTCGACTAGTAATCGTTTCACTGTGTATATGTACATCAAAACACTTTTTTTTTTTTTCTGTTCAGCTATACCATGCAGCATGTAGGATCTTAATAGTTCCCAAATCAGGGATTGCATCTGAGCCTCGGCAGTGAAAGCGCTGGGTCCTCACCAGTGGACCACCAGGGAACTCCCAAAATGTGGACATTTTAAATACTTAGAATTTTTATGGTTTTTTAATGTACATGAAAAGGAGAATCAGTCATGGGACATATCAGCACAGCCAATTTTGTGGTTACTGTGATTCCATTTTGTAAGTTACAAAATTGTTTCTTTGAAATGTCTTTAAAATTGCTCCATTTCTCTGATGTAGCAAAGAGGCTAGAGAGAATACTTGCTTTCCACTGGATTCATGCCCAAGAAAGCAAACCCAAGTGTACTGCAGCTAAAAAGAACCCAGTCTACCACACTTCCTATTTATTTGGCTTTGGAGAACTGGACCAAGCAGAACTGAGGAAGACGTGCTACACCACACTGAGTCATCACCTGCAATGGCGGCCACCTCCCAGAGCCTCCTACGGGCCGGGCTGCAGGGCAGGCCTCCTCTCAACTTCCCCTTCAGAGTCTTTCTTCACGGAGTAAGACCCCTGCGCTCACTTCCTCATTACGATTCCTGCCCACAAAGTTCATTTCTCTGGTCTCACTTAGAAAACAAAACCAGCGTGTGAATGGGTACTCTTTCTTTCGTTCCTGGCGTTAAACGTGACTTCCTGTAAGAGGGATTTGTTTTTCACCGTCTACCAACTCCTTTCTTAAGGGACAGCACACTCACCTTCTTCCTTTACAGATCTGTTCCTCCCCTGCTACAGCCAGGTGGTAGATTTAGTGAGGCTGCCAGTCACTGATTCTTGACCCCTGGCCAGAGAGGTATAATCATTTTACTATGTATATATACATCAAAACAAGTACTTTTTTAAAATGAGAAGTCGAGGTCCAAAGATGTTAGGATGTTCGGATGTCAGAGGGGGTTGGCTATGTGCTACCCCAAAGTATGCTTCTGTCGAAGCTGGACTGTTTGAAAACAGAAGGGAGCAGTAGGCAGATAAAAGAGAGCCTCTTATCCTTGCAGCGAGATTCTCAGGATGCAGAGAGTTTGATGATCTTTCTCCTTAAAGTATTTCAACAGCAGGAATCTGTGGCTGGGAAGAGGGATACCCTAGGGGAGCTGGGGTAAGTGGGAGAATCTCATCCCAAAGCCACATGGACTAGAACAGAGCCCAGGGCCTGTGGGGACCTTTGTCATCACTCGGAGCTCCAAGGAAGCTCAGGTCAAGGGGCCGAGTACCCAGAAAGTGGACCCTTTTCTAGGCCTATGGTGAATAGCAGAGGCTATTCCACTCTGGGGTCCGGGTTGCCATTGCTCAGTGAAATTCTCCCAAGTCCCCCAAGACGAAGGACCTATGGGAGGACAGAAGGAATCTGTTCCTCTGCCAGGGAAGTGAGTTTTTGCTGTCCCTGTGCTGTCCTTTGGCAAATGACTACTAATTGGAATTGTTCCCCCTTCCCTCTTTTAAATAGAATTTTGCAAAATNGACCTATGGGAGGACAGAAGGAATCTGTTCCTCTGCCAGGGAAGTGAGTTTTTGCTGTCCCTGTGCTGTCCTTTGGCAAATGACTACTAATTGGAATTGTTCCCCCTTCCCTCTTTTAAATAGAATTTTGCAAAATATATGGAATGGTTCACTGTACCATTTAATTACAGGTGGCAAGAGCATGAGTGTGGCCATTTGGCTTCCCAACTAGAACCTGATCAAACTATTGCTTTTTCAATTATTCAACACATATTGACTGAGCACTTACTAGTGACAGATATTCTTCTAGACCCTGAGGATATTATAATGAAAAAAACAAACAACCAAACCCAAATCGCATGCCCATATCTTCCTTCCCAGACCAAGAATAGTACCACCAACCAGGCACCCAGCCAGGCTCAAGTCCCAGGAATCATTCTCTCATAACTGAGACCTTTCAGCAAAGCTCCACCTAAATCCATTCTAAATCTGCCCACTTCTCACCCTCTCCGGAGCTTTAGCCCTAACCCAGGACATCATTACCAATCAGCTAAATTATGGCAACAGTTCCTTAACTGGTCCATTTGCTTCCAGAGTCCATTCAGCATGCATAAGTCATGGTGGTCTTTCCAAACAAAAATCAGTTCATATACTTTTAAACCTAATAGATTTGTTCACAGCAAAAATCTAGGTAGTTGTATCTTTCTCCATAATAAAATGAGCACTAGCTGTAGGAGGTATGTGTTTGTGAGGACTCTGTTTATGTATTTAAAGAGTCAATGCCAGTTTTGTATTTTCTGATCATAAAAAGTGTCTTGATGATATTACTGCCTCAAAAAATAAAAGTAAAAACCAGTTCATGTCCCTCTCTCTCTTGAAGGCCTCCAGGACCTTCTCAGAGCAACCAGACATAAAATTCATACCGTATACATTCATCTACAAAAGCCAAGGTGATCTGCAGCTGCCTCCCCTGGCCTCCTTGGCTTGCCGTGTCTTCTCTCTCATTTACTGCCCCTCCAGCGCCTTCCAGCTTCTTTCTGCCCCTTAGACACACTAAGTGAGCTTGCATCTCAAGACCTTTATGAAATTTGCTGTTCGTTCCTGAGACACTCTACCCTTAGGTCTCTGCAAGCTTGCCTCCCTTCCATCATTCAAAGGTAACAGGATACTCACTGGAACTTTTCCCATCATCTCGTAATTCCAGCCAAAGCCCAGAGATGAGGACCAGAGCATGGCTCTATCTTGAGACAACAGCCCACCGTGATGCCAGTTTCCTTTCCTGGGACACACACAGGAAGGTGTCAAACAGTCCCTCCCCACCATCCCTCCTTTCTAATCTTCGCTGAGATGACAGGGAAGGAGAGCAGGGGGGGAGTTAGAGTCAGTACCCTCTGCCTTGTGGGGAATGCAGTGTTTGTAGTGAGAGGTAATTCTCTCCCAAGCCAAAGATTGGGGCAGCTTCAAAGATTCAGTCATGGGGGGTGCCCCTGAGAGGAGGGGAAATCGATGTGCTGCTCCAAAGTTGGTTATCATTTTCTAATTTGCCCTCGGGCTTAGCTGAGTCAGGGTGGAAGAAGATTGATTTTGCTTCAAGGCGGGAATTGGGGCAGAAGTGGAGCTACGTATATGTTCTGTTGTTGTCCTGGTGGGATTCCCAGTTGGGCTAAGGGGACATCACAGAAGTCAGTTGGTCCTGTCTCCTATAGGAAGGCCCTCCAGAGGATTCACCAGCATTCGACTGCCTGCCGCAGATGGTGTCAGTGGCCCCTGTAAGCCAGACAAGTAGGAACATCCAGCCTCGAGAGGACCACAGCCCTGGCCAGGTGAGTAAAGAAACTCTTGTCCTATTTCCTCTCCTTCCTTCCATGGCAAACACACCTGAAGGGCTGAGCCTTGATGAAGGAAGAGGAGAAGATACCTTAGACCCTAATCACATTCCTCCCCATCTTCATCCCTAGAAGGCAGGAACTTAGCTCAAGAATGCTCAGTGTGAGGGCAGGGGAAAAGGGAGAAGAGATTGTAATAGTTTGCGACTGAAATAGTAAAGTAACTTTTAATAACCAGGAAGTTGTGGAATTTTCCTGTGTCTGTCTGGACTTGTTTGCCCTCAAGGTGTATTTATCTCTCCCAATTCTGCCCTGTTTTGGGGGTGGGGACCTGATACTGGCTGGCCATGCTGCCCAAGCTGTTGGCTCAGATGACTATCTTTGATAGGTGAGAGATTGGAAAGCAGGAGGAAGGAATGAATCAAGGCATTTTTCTTCCACCTCATCTGCGTCTACTGCAGTTTCCGGCTGTGGGCTCTTCTTCCTTTTTGACTCCAGGCCCAATGCGGTCCAGCTTTCGCAGTTTGGTATTCATCTCTAAGCTCTGGTAACACATCCTCCTTCATTTGCCCCACTTTTGGTAATATCTGGATAGTCTTACTGTGTCCTGTTCAGTTTTTTGGCTTTCCCAGAACTTGTGTAACTAATTGTCTGCATCAGATTCCCTCTGTTTTAATATTAAGAATGCTTTTGGTCTCTTGGATGGACCTTACCTCAGGTCAGGAACAGCATCGGTAAGGAGATACCCCTTGTCCAAGGTAAGGAGCAGCGGCTGTGTTTTGCTGGAGCAGCCATGAAGAGATACCTCATGCCCAAGGTAAGAGAAACGCAAGTAAGAAGGCAGGTTTTGCAAGAGGGAATCAGAGGGCAGACACACTGAAACCATACTCACAGAAAACTAGTCAATCTAATCACGCTAGGACCACAGNTACTCCTTGGAAGAAAAATTATGACCAACCTAGATAGCATATTCAAAAGCAGAGACATTACTTTGCGGACTAAGGTCCGTCTAGTCAAGGCTATGGTTTTTCCTGTGGTCATGTATGGATGTGAGAGTTGGACTGTGAAGAAGGCTGAGCGCTGAAGAATTGATGCCTTTGAACTGTGGTGTTGGAGAAGACTCTTGAGAGTCCCTTGGACTGCAAGGAGATCCAACCAGTCCATTCTGAAGAAGATCAGCCCTGGGGTTTTTTTGGAAGGAATGATGCTAAAGCTGAAACTCCAGTACTTTGGCCACCTGATGTGAAGAGTTGACTCATTGGAAAAGACTCTGATGCTGGGAGGGATTGGGGGCAGGAGGAGAAGGTGATGACCGAGGATGAGATGGCTGGATGGCATCACGGACTCAATGGACGTGAATCTGAGTGAACTCTGGGAGATGGTGATGAACAGGGAGGCCTGGCTGCTGTGATTCATGGGGTCGCAAAGAGTCGGACACGACTGAGCGACTGAACTCAACTGACCTGAACTTACCTCGTATACTTCCCCAGAGGTTCATGAGGGTCTGTAGTCTAATAGTTCCATGTTTTCACCTTAATCAATATATCTCAATACACCAGTTGCTAACATCTCATCTTAAATGCCATCTCCAGAAGGGTATCTCAGCATCTTCCCCACCTCCAATAACACCTCATTAATTGGCTTACTTTTAGCAATTATCAGTACCTGATTTAATCTTATCTGTTTATTTGCTTGCATGCTTATGATCTATTTCCCCCCACACTGGAATATAAGATCTTTGAGAGCAATTACTCTTCCTCTATACCCCCAGTTTGGGTTTCCCAGGAGGCACAGTGGCAAAGAAGCCACCTGTCAATAGAGAAGACATGGGTTCAATCCCTGGGTCGGGAAGATCCCCTGGAGAAGAAAATGGAAACCCACTCCAGTATTCTTGCCTGGGAAATCCCAAGGATAGAGGAGCCTGGCAGGCTAGAGCCAGGGGTTGCAAAAGAGTCAGATACAACTTGGCAACTAAACAACAGCAACAACAATATCCCAATTTGCTCAATAAATGCTTAGTAATTGAGTGACTAGCATAAGGACCTGGTGGAATGGACTGTACATCATCCAGAGACCCTCAACTTGCAATAGCTGGGTGTGACAGCTGAATGTCACTTTGGTTGTCAAATCTTAAGAGGGGAGCTGAGTATATTTTTATTGTGTGTGAGTTAACTATATTGTAGATATGGGATAAAGAGAGAAACCCAAGAGGCCGAATGTAATAGGCACGTTTTATTTTCTCATTTGCCAGTTCACTTTTCCTTTCTCTTCTGTAGCATCCCCCTTTCTTTGAGGAATCACTCCTATCCTGGCCATAAAACTAAGAATGCAGGATATGGGGAGGTGAGATTTTTTTATAATGTTTTACATTTCATTTGTGGTTAGAATATTTAGCTTTTCTATGTATTCTTGCATTAGTTCTGATCATTATGTTTTCATAGCACGTGATTGATTATATCTATATTTTAAAGAACAGTGTGGATACTGGGGCCCTGACTTGAAACTGACTCTAAGGAGGAGGGGAGCTGACCTGCTGAAGGGATTGTAGTAGACACCTCTGTGTTTGAATCTTGAGCAGCCCCTCCAGACCAGGTTTGATTTCAGCCTTAGCGGTAGTGGGTAGTTCCCATTCACCTTCTGCTGCTGGTGTTCTGCCTTTAGACTCACATCACTTGTCTGCTCCATATTGTGCTAGGGCTTTCTCTCAATGCCAGGGAACTTTCTGGGCTGGCTTATAAGCTCAGTTTAGAAGCAATACCCTATGGGCAACGCTTGACCAATACAGAATGGCAGCCAGTGGACAAAGGATCCAGCCTCCTGTCCAGCAGATGGATAATTTGAAGAGCTACTCTGTACATTTCTCAGAAGTCCTGGTGGAACTGAACTCCCTTTGCTGACAGTAGTGACCGTGATGATATGCATCCTTAGATGGACTTTTCCCCCTTCTCTGTCTCACTCTCCCCCTTGTCTCTCTTCTGCTTCCTGAATCACATGCATCAAGTGACGTCAGCACAGTTCTCAGCATCGTGAGATCCCCACTAACTGCGGATGGAGCACTGACACCAGGGAAGTGAGTTTGGCCCCAGGGACATCCCTGCGTTCTTCTCTCCCGGCAGGTACCCACAGGTAAAAACGAGAAGACCTGAGAGCAGCGGAAAATGTAAGCACGCATGGATTATTGGAAGGTGGAGTTATTGATGGGTATTTGGAGAAGAAAAGGACTGGACTTTCTGTTAGTTTCCCGCCGAGGACATCAGATTTGTAATTTGGGTTTTAAAAGAAACTTGAACCTATTCTGTCATCACAAACTGGTAAGTCTGGAACATATTTTATAACCACAATATCAACAATTGTTTAGTCCAGCCTTTCTTCAAACTTGCTCATTTTCCTACTATATTAACAATATACCATTTGTACTGTTAATTACTTAATATTTTTCTTTAAGCCAACATACTTAAAAAAATTTTTTGACTGCGCTTCATGACATACAGGATCCTAGTGATCCTATATGATCCTAACCGGGGATCATACCTGCACCCCCTGCATTGGAAACAAGAAGTCTCAGCCACTGGACTACCAGGAAAGTCCTAAATCAACAAACTTTTAAAAACTTAACTACCCACTAAACACTTCATATTAAATTAAAAATAAATGTGAAATTTTTGATTTGGTGCTCCCTGTATATTTCGATCACATGTGAAAATAAGTATATAACTATTAAAGGAAAAATCAATCTAGGTGTGGTATACATATTACAACTTGGGAAACACTGATTAGAGAAAGCAAAATATTACTGTTATTCTTTAGATTTCTACTGTATTACAGTGCCCTCTACTTTGTGAGATCTTAATTCTCTGTTCATTTTTATGGGGTTATTATTGTTCTACTAAGTTTGTTTCTCAGGACGGTACCTGGGTGTTATATTTTCAAGTCTTGACATTTCTGGAAGTATCTCTCTTTTGTTCTCAGTTTGGGTATAAAATTTTAATGCCATAATTCTTAATCAACAGGATTATTTATACATTGTTCCATTGTTTTCTGTCTGAGCCACCAGTAATATCACAAATGAGAACTCCAGTGCCAGTCTGAATCTCCTCCTGGATGAAAGTTCATAGGATTTTTATACTAACCTTAGAATTCTGAAGTTTTATCAGAAATGCCCTTGGGTGAATTTTTTGCAACAATTTTGCCCAGGACTAGTGAACCTCTTCAATCCATAACTAAAACTCTTTCAGCTCAGGAAATCTCCTTTCATTATTTTGTTAACTAATATTTTACTTCTATCCATTCTTCTCTCTTATTCTATGACTCCTGCTATATGAACATTGGGATGTTACATCTATCACTCTCTCTATTTTTATCTCATGAATTTATCTTCTTGTCTGTGTTCTGAGAGGACTGTATTAATTCTTACAAGTTTACTGATAAATCACTAAATCAGTTTCCAATGGTATATATATTGCAGTCCTGTCTTATTTTGGGCTCATACAATCATGTACTTTTATTTCCAAGGACTGTTTCGTGTTCTCCTAGTATCCTATCTTATGCTTCTTTTACCCTCTGACATTTCACTGAAAAGCAAATTTGCATTTTTCAAACATTTGTTCCCGTTTTCTGTAAAAACTCTTTTTAATAAAAGCCACTGGCTCTGAATGATCTGCTGGTTCCCTTTTCGAGACTGCTTAATCTTGATGACTGGAGACTTGTCAGATCAGATATATGCTGAGATTTTTAAGTATGAAAGCCTGTATTGAAAAGGATGGATAGCTCTTCTCAGTGTTGGCAGCAACCGCCCAGATCACCATGAGCGTCCTTTCACAGGTCCCAGAGCATCTTTGCCTCCAGCCCTGGCTGGCACAGTGCTTTGCAAACCAGCATCCCAGGACAGACGCACAGGCAAGCCTTGTCTTTGCTGTGGTTATAAGATATCCAGTCACATCAAGTTCACTTCTTCCAGGAAGTTCTCGAGGCTTCTGCCTGGTTGATGTTGTTCTTCCTTTGCAACAGTGGTATTTCAGAACTTTTCACCTCCTCTTATTTTTATTATTTTTATCACTTCAATGAGATCTGGGAAAGTTTTGTAAGCTCAAATTATTATTGTGAAATAAGAGCTGCACGGCTTCCCGTTAAATGAGCCTGATGAAACAGGCTCCGTGGTGCCGGCCCACAGACTGCTGATTGCCAGCATTTGTATCTCTTTGCCTGAGAGGTTTCTCTGGCAGTCAAAGCCCACCTGACTGAGCTCAGCAGGTCGGATGTACCGGAAGGTGATGCACTCTGCCTTTCAGTGACTGCTGTGGGTTGGGGTATAAATACCACAGCTCCTTGTCCCTTAGGTGGGAAACTCTGAGGTGCCGGTTCTACAGTGAATCCTAGAGTTCCTAAAAGGAGAGGATTATCTGGTCACTCCCAGCAGAGACTAGATGCCCCCTTAAAGCCTGCCTTCCTTTCCCTATCTGACACCCACATTCCCCTATCCGGTGTCCTGGGTTCACCTCCCACATAAACTACTGGCAAATGAATTCTCATCTAAGACGGATGCCAACTCCAAACACTGACAGTGTGGCAGGTTTCTCAGAAAGATGTCTCGCCTGGTGTAGAGAATGAGCTGGAAGGGAGAAGCTGTGGGCCAGGAGATCAGCATGATGGGAGATGCTGTCCTACAGATGTAAGAGCAAGCTCTTTATCTCAAAGGAGGACCAACATGTGCAGCAAAGCAAGACTCCCCAGAGATATCTTTTTAAAAATACTTTGACATTTAGAAGAAGTAGCCATCATGGAGTGAGCCATACTTTGCTGAACTTCCTTGCACCTACTTTATGTTGTAATATTGTTGTTGCTGTTATTACTAAGAAGTGAAGTCGCTCAGTCGTGTCCGACTCTTTGCGACCCCGTGGACTGTAGCCCACCAGGCTCCACCATCCTTGGGATTCTCCAGGCAAGAATACTGGAGCGGGTTGCCATTTCCTTCTCCAGAAGGAAAGCACTCAGAAAATATCCTGATTGGTGAATAAGCAAACGACTTAGGCTACTGGTTGGCTGGTGGCACCATTCCCTGAGAGAAGGACCAGAGGAGAAGGAGCAAATCTGGAGGAAGGGGTGGGGCATCTCCTCTTGAACATATCAGGTAACAGGGCATTCTGGGTCCTGCTTGGAACTAAGGGTGCTGGGCAGGCTTAGGCAGGGGAATAATCAGATTATCTCACAGTCATTATGGCACATGCTCCTGTCAATCCGAAGGAATCCAGCCCCAGTGCCAGAGCGGAACCGTGGAGCCCCTACTGGGACAGATGACAGCATTTTAGTTGTAGAATTAGGGGGAAAATGAGCAGAGGGGCAGGGGAGCCAGGACACCCAGGAGCTGGGGACAGTGGCTATTCATCAACAGGTAACAGCTGCACTTGTGGGTGCAGGTTGAGTCAGAGCCCTGGGCTTGAAGGCAGAGAAACCAGATTGGAAGATGCCACCCTGCAAGTCGAGAGAAAGGGCCCCCAGCTCATCTTGAGAGACATCTGCAGCAGGTCATAAGGACAGTCAGCACTTACTGGAGTCTTACTCAGGGTCACAACCCCATTCCTAGAGCTTCCAACAACTTAACTCAATGGAGAGTTGTTTCATTTACTACCTCTATGTTACGGATGAAGAAACTGAGCTGCAGGGAAGTGTTGAGTGTAGGGTAGGATTTTCAGTAACTTGCCTATGATTACATGGCTGGTAGGTAGCAGGGCCCAAATTCAAACCCAGACAAAGGCCTGTCTACATTCAACTGCCCTGTAAGTTAAAGTACGGATGGAAGGTAAAGGGGGAAATCAGCCAATGGAGATCAAAGAGCTCTGAGGAGGTTCAGTGGTGTCTTGGTGACTCAGAAGCTCAAGGAATAACCAGAGAGGTACTCCTCCATCGATGGGTTAGGCAAGAATTGCACACATACACTTGGCAAGGCCTTTGAGGACTTGGAGGAAGAGAAGATACACGTGGGATTTGAAACAATCTGTGGCAGAATGGGGTTGGTGGATTTGAAAAGAGGGGGCACCATTTACTTTGACAGTGAGTTAGTCGCTCAGTCATGTCCGACTATTTGCAACCCCTTGGACTGTAGCCCACCAGGCTCCTCTGTCCATGGGATTCTCCAGGGAAGAATGCTGGAGTGGGTTGCCATGCCCTTTTCCAAGGGATCTATCTTCCTGACCCAGGGACCGAACCTAGGTCTCCCACATTGCAACCAGATTCTCTACTGTTTGAACTACTGGGGAAGCCAAATTTACCTTAGCATCTCCAAATTTAAACATGGTTCTGGGTAAAAAAGCATTACTAAAAAATATCTCTGGATGGATAAATGAACAAACAAAAGGCCTGTTTGATCTTTCTCAAACATAAAACTGATCCCAAATCTCAGCTTCTTAAGTCTTCCAAAGGTGCTCTATCAGTAGCAGGATGAAGTGCACACACCACACCCTAGAATTCAAAGCCAGTGTGCCATTTACCACCACACCCCCCACCCTCAGCCCTTTCCTGTTGTTGGGTGTTGGGATCTGTCTCTCTCTCTTTGGTCTTCTTAACCTCCTGAGCCCTGTCTTCTGGTTACTGCAAACCCCCTTCACATTTTGGATGGAGGAACAGTTTTTTCTGCACAAGTCATCTTGGGTGGAGCTGCCAATCGCAATTATAAGCACACAACATGAGCGGGAGTAAACGGAATTCTTTCTGGGAACTAACGCAATTCCAGACAGGAGAAAGAGTCTTCTCTTTCCTCTGAGGCCACTCCCTGGGGTGCTGGGATAACGTAAGCCTTGAGCTGGGAGCAGTCCCTGCCACATGAAGGAATCTTTTTTTCACCATAAGAAGAAAGCCACATACAGAGAAAAGCAAAAGCACATCAGATAGACATACACACACAGAAGAAAAAATAGACAAAGTGACTTCGTTGCTCGAGTCTCTTGGATTCCCTGTCCTTCCTGGTTTCTCAAGCCAATACATTCCTTTTTGTTAGTTGTTCATTTTTTGGCTTATGCATTTGACTTGTATTTCCTTCACTGATCAATATTCAACTGTACTGGACTGCTGACACTCCCTGGGGTCCACGCTGTCTCCTACTTGCCCTCCCTACAGGTTCAAGCAACACAGTCCGAGCCANACATTCCTTTTTGTTAGTTGTTCATTTTTTGGCTTATGCATTTGACTTGTATTTCCTTCACTGATCAATATTCAACTGTACTGGACTGCTGACACTCCCTGGGGTCCACGCTGTCTCCTACTTGCCCTCCTTACAGGTTCAAGCAACACAGTCCAAGCCATCTAAGTGCAAGGGTGCAGGAAATTTGAGAGTGACTCTTGTGATCCGTCCTCCTCATTCCCTCAGTTCTGCAGGCACCGCTGTGTGGCCATGTTCAGCTTGGCCAAGAGCTCGCCTTGCATGTCCCGCTCCGCGCTCTGTCTCCAGCGCCTCCCCGTCCTTGCCAGTCTCTCGGCTGCTATGTGCTCTCCAGAGTCTGCCTCCTCGTGGGACCTGATGTGGGTGGATATGGGACAGCTGTTTCTGTCCTTCTGCTTCTGGACAGGGGACTGTGGATGCTGTTGTTCAGACCTTGAGAGTCCACAATATGGGCTCAGAGCAAGTACCCCAAAACCTCTCACACTGTAAAGTCCAACAGCTGAGGAGTATCTTCCATGCCGTATTTATGCCAGAGAATGCTAGCCTGCTCCCCAGACTTGAAGGACACTCAGGGGTAAAGTGAAGGCTGGAGACCTTTCAATCTTTGCATTTTACTTGTGTGACAAGATCCAGGTGTTAAAAACGCCAGGTGTTCAGAGGAGGAAGCATGAAAAAAGGTTGGCAGGTTCAGAGAAGCAGGGGATGTCGCAGAGGAAGCAGAATCTGCACTGGTTGTTGGCTAGAGGGTCAGGTTAGACCGAGAGCAGCTAAGGCTTTCCCAAGATGAGGGGCATGGACAGCAGCCCCACACAGAGGTCTGTATGGCTCACATAAGTAATCATGAGGGCCTCAGGCTGGTGGCCTTTGGCAAATGACAGGAGACCTGATGTTCAGTGCAGGGCCTTGATCGCTAGACCCAGGCTTTTGACTGTCATTCTGAGTCTAACCAGGGCTGGGGTTCATTCAAGGCCTCTGCTGGGAGGACAGCTGGTCATGCCCTCCTTCAGTACACAAAGAGGACTGAGGAGCCAGGGCATAAATGTCAACCACCCTGAGCCCACCCTGTCCCTTCTGTGGCCCAGGACCTCGGCGGGCTCTGGCTAAAATGAATGGGACAGCACCTTTACTTCATGACCTCAGCACCTCCCACTCCCCTCCTCCCTCAGTTCCTGGGCATGCCAGGCACCCCACCACCAGCCCCAGTCACTGGGTGGGTGGGTGAGTCCTCAACAGTCCACCTCTGGGTCTTTCCAACCTATATGTGTCTTCAGCTCATGACTCAGATTCCCACCCCTCTTCCATGTAGGAAGCCCCTAAGTGGAGGTCCTGGGCTGTCTGCTTTTTTTTTTTTTTTTGGTCCTCCACTTCCTTCCTCCCTCAAGGACCATTAGGGTGGATTCACTTTGCTGAGCTTCTGGACCAGCCTGGCTGAATGGGAGGAAATATCCTGGCATGCTACTTGCCTGGCGATTCTGTTTCTCCTGCAGCATCAAGCCAAGAGCCAGAGAGTCACAGCCTAGGAGCTGAGAGGAAGTGAAAAGGCAGCCTCATGCAGTTGCTCCTTGAAACGATCCTGGGCACTGGAGTGAGACGGACCCTAGGCATGAAACCAGCCCCACCACTCAGCAGCCTTGTGACCTGGAATAAGTGACTTCCTGAGCCTCAACTTTTAAATTTTGTTTTCATTTGTAAAGCAGAGATAAAAATACTTACCTTGCAGGTTATTGGGAAAGATAAATGGGACTTATGTAAGTCTGATATTTAGGAGCTGAGAGTTGATATTACTTACTTGATCTCAACCTCCTTGAGAGAAAAAGGCAGATCTGCCCAAATCATGTGCTGGGATACAGTTGATCCTGTTTGTCACACTGGGACTCTTCTGCATGCCCCATGCTGCCCTCTCTGAGTGGAAGACAGCACACAGGAGCAGAAGAGGATGATGGGAAAATCTTCCTGTTTTCTGATCATCTCCTGAGGGGACACACAAGTGGCAGTGACAGGGTTAGCAATCCTGCCTGAGGGCCGCTTCCACATCAGTGATGAGGAATAAAGGAACCGAGGGGAAAAAGTCAAACCGAAGAAAGCGCCTGGAAAAGATGTTTTTATGTTCACTTATTACATGGAAAAAAAAAGAACCAAAGTATACAGCATGAAGATATATGTATCTAGAAAATTTATCCTCATGAACCTGTTTGTTCAAAGGGAGTTATAATTCAAGAATTGCCAAATGGAAGTCATAAAATCAGGGTAGGGGTGGGGAAAAGGGCCGCCAAGGGAAAGGAAGTCATTCTGTGGTATTTCTTCTCTAGTTTCGGATCATTGGGAACTTAAACTTTTCCAGCAAGTCATTCATATAAACAGATGCCATACTGAAATATGATTGTGTAAAAATATAAAACTCCTAAAGTATGATGGCAATAATATTTTAGGAAGAAAACATTAAAGTCTGGTAATATCACAAAATACAAATAGGATCATTTTGAGCAGTTCTGTCTATATAAACAGCAGTTGCAAACAATGGATGTATATTAAAGAACAAAGTGGTCTGCACATAACTTAGAAAGGGGTAACATTTCTAAACACTGACTTTGTTAAGAAAACATGAAGGACATCTTATACTCAACAATGGTTAAAAGGAGGAAATCACTTTCTGAAGGATGCAGTGGGCAGAATGCCAAGGTCTTTGTTTTTAACCTGCTCTTTTTTTTAACTTGCTCTTAACCGTGTTGGGATGTGTTTACACTGCATGGGGTTTCCTGCAGAATCTAGCACCAATAGATGGATCAGATTTTGTCTTTGATCTGAGTCCTTTATATCTTCAGTTTTGAGTGTATTGAGGTATGTTTTCTTTGGTTGCTGTTGTGACGAATGTGTAATAAAAAACTAATATTTACAACACTCAAACATTTTAGATTTCAGTGTCAACTCTTCACGTAAAAAAACTGGAAAACTCTTAAGAAGCATGGGAAGGTTGTTACTTCCTCGCATCTGTCATGAAACTGTTTTCGATGCACAGCACAATTAGCCTGTTAGCACAGCTGTATGCTTTCTGGTCCAGAATCTTCCCCGTGTTCAGCGGGGAGGCCAAGCCCATGACTGCCATGTCCGCGGTTCTCCACGCTTCACAGTACTGATCCACAAGGCGGACTCCGTGGGGGCTGGAGCCATGCCAAACGACCTTCTGGGGCCTATAAAGGAAGTTTGTTGTGTTACTTTTTGAAATGACCCTTCTTTGTGGCATATCTTGGTGAGGAAATCAGCCTAAGTCTAGTGAGTTAAGTCAAACTCCTCTCCAAGGTCTGACTGCACATCACTTCTCTGTCTTTATCACTGTTTCCAACTTTCTGAACACACTACATTCCGACCATATCCAGTTTCGACATGCTCCGAAATCATACTCTCTACTTTTGTGAATTTGAAACTTTGATGAGTCCCCTTAGTCTGGAATGGCCTCACTTCCATTTTCAGCGATTCCTTGTCATCTTTCAAAGTCTGTTAAATGCCCCATCTTATAAGAAGCTTTCCTTCTTCTCACTGCTGAGGAATGTTGACTATTTCCTCTGTGCTCCTACCATCTTATCTGTTTCTTCATTTTCCAATGACAATATCATGTCTAGAATGGTAGCTAGTCTGTGTCTGTCTTCCCACAGACTATAAGCTTTAAAAAGGGAGGAGCTGTGTAGGTTTATTACTGTGCCTTCTATGCCTGACATCAGGCCTGGCATACAGCAGACAATGAGGAAAGATTTACTGAGTTGTTGTATTCTTAAAAGCATACATAATTTTCAAAGAATTAGAATGCCACTCACAGGAGAGGGTTAAAGAATCACCAAACCTAGCATCACTTACCACTAATTAAGTACCTACTGTATACTAGATATTCTCACACTTACCTTTTTATTCTCACAGCATTATTATGGTATGGATATGATTATTCTGCCCATTTGACAAGTGAGGCAACTGAAGCTCAAATAGTGGAAGTGCCTTACCCAAGGTCCAATATAAAGTTACTGGACCCAGGTCTCCTAACTTCAAGGCCAGGCTCTCTCCACGGCCTCTGGCTGCCTCACTGGGGTTTTATCCTGGCAACATCTCAGAGGAGTAGCTGATAAGGGCATCCCATTGTTAGACTGTTTCCTAAAGCTGTCTATCATATGATATACTTCAAAGGCTTCAACCTCTACTTACCAGGAAGGATCTGTCATTACATCTCGGCCATCAAAGGAATATATTGGAACGTGTGTATTGAACTGACCTCCGTGGCCAGAAAAAATTGAGTCCCAATTATTAAAAAGTACTTGACCCTGTGGAGACAAAAATGCTACATTAGAATCATCATACAAACAGCTTGCAAGTATTTATCCATTCTTCAAAGCTCGGAAGCCCCCAACTCTAATCCTATATCCTGGACAGAGTGAGAACTTGGGAAATACTTTGGTTTGATTTTATTTATAATCTATCCTTGGAACCCTTTCAGCTTTATGATCTTATTTCTTGAGGTAATTTATTTTACTATATGTACATAATGTCTCTTCCCCATCAAAAGTGTGTTTTAGGTCTTTATTTTATTATTGTTATTTTAAACATTGTATAATTATATGAAAGTGACACATAACATATAATTATATGTTAGTCGCTCCATCGTGTCCGACTCTTTGCGACCCGACAGTCAGTTCATGGAATTCTCTAGGCAAGAATACTGAAGTGGGTTACCATTCCCTTCTCCAGGGATCTTCCTGACTAGGGGAATAAACCCTAGGTCTCCTGCATTGCAGGCAGATACTTTACCATCTGAACTACCAAGGAAGCCTTTATAATTATATACTGAGCTTCAAATTTGTGCTAATATACAAATGGGTGAGGCTTCCTTGGTGTCTTAGATGGTAAAGAATCTGCCTGCAATGTGAGAGACCTGGGTTCAGTCTCTGGGTTAGGCATGGCAACCCACTCCAGTATTCTTGCTTGCAGAATCCCCACGGACAGAGGAGCCTGCCAGGGTACAGTCCATGGGGTCACAAGAGTTGGACATGACTAAGCGACCAAGCACAGTACAAGTAGATGATGTGGAGATGAATCTCTTACTCCTTTTCTTTTAGTTATTTATATTCTAAGAATACAAACAATCAGAGTGGGTGAAATGGTAGAACAGACCCTTGGAAGAGGGGATAGGAAGTGCTGTGTGTGGGGTCAGGATGAGCTTGCCAGGCTCAAGCTTCCAGGTTGGAGTACTGGGATCACAGGGACCAAAGGGTCTCAAAGAACCTTTAAGATCTGGTTAGGAATCAGGACCCAGGATGTGTGTGAGCAGCAATGAGCTGCTCTTCTGTAGCCTTAAAGGAGTAGGCCATTTCCATTGTGTAACTGAAGGATGCAGTGAGGCCCTGCCTTGCCAGTGAACAAGGGCACAGAAATACCTGAGGGTAGCAAACCAGGGTGCAGGACGGAGTGGTTCTGATGCCACTCAGGCAGTTCTCTACAGAAAGCACCCTTGGGTGGAAACAAGAGCCCTGGACATGGGGATCAAGGAAAGCAATTCCAGTTTATAGTTACTTTGAGTGAACTGTTTCTCCCTGTAAGCCTCGGTTTCCTAACAAACTGAGAAAAGAATAACTCCCATTTTTATTGGAAGTATCTATTAGAACAGATATGAAGTGCTTTATAAACAAACAGAAAGCTATATGAATGGAAGGGGTTATTATTACTATCCCTCCTGTTTGCTCCAAGGATCACAAACCATCTAAGCAGAAGGGCTATTGCAAATATAAGGGAACTGAGGCCCAGAGAGGGAAGGTAACCCACCCAAAGTCACACAACTAATCAGGGCCTCGAAATAGCAGACTTCTGAAGGTGTTAGGAGTGGCAGCTGCCTTTAGTCCCTGTGGAGAACAGTACATCCAGGAGGCAACGTAGTTTTACCTTGAGGTTCACTATTGGAAGGCTGTATCTCTCTGCTTTCCTTACAACTGTGGAGAGATCTTGCAAATGGGAGGATAAGAATGCTCGGTAGGTGGACAACAGTCCTGCAGCCCTGGCCTGCTGGAAGCACTGGAAATCAGCTCGAATGTCCCCAGAAAATGGCGTGTTCAGAGCAACCAAGTGTAGCTGCAAAAAGTGAGAGAAAAGACAGGGCAGTTGGAGAATTGATAGCAAACTCCAACTCCCATAACCATCACACATTCCTAATAAGATCCCCGACTTGCTGCATTGGAAGGCATGCTAGAGGTCACCTTATTCCACCTCTATCTGACATTGGATTCCCAGCCCAGGTATGACCATCTCCAGTGAAGGAGAGCCCAGGTCTCCTAAAGCAGTCTGGCTCAGCAATCTGAACCACTTTAACTAGTAGACATTTCTTATGAAATGTACAAGAAAAACAAACTAAAGCACTTCAGAGAACTGAATTCAGCCTGCAGGCAGGCCATCTGTTGGAGACTTCTGGGTCTGCCCTTCACTGAGTTTCTAGGAGGTTTTTAAGCTGACTTTGGTCCTAGATCTCAGAGGTGCATCAAACTATCTGCCTCCTGTCCTTTCTTCCACCTCCTGAGTAGGTCTGGGGCTGATCCTGGGGGACCAGAGGAAAAAGGCCTTGGAAGGAGAAGGTCGTGACATTTATTATGAAGACTGTTGGGATAGACTCTTAGAAACCAGGGATCATACAATAATTCTAGCCTCACATTCCTGACTCTTGGTCAGTAGCCCAAATAAAAGCCATTCCATAATCTTCTTCCTCCACACTTTCTCTCCCCAAACCCAGCCTTCTTTCCCAGCCCTTTCTGCTGTAGCCTCTGAATTACATTTCATAATTAAGGAGCAGTCATCACTCTCCTCAACCGCACATCCAAAGTAACTTTTATCTCATTAGCATAGAGCTGGGGAAGCACAGAGCTGGTGCAGGATGTGGGCCCAAGTCTCCAGGAAAGAAAAATATCTTAAACCCATCTTCCCCTTCTTATATGTCTGAACACCGTGGCATGTGAGGGAGAGGCCCTATGGTCTCATCACCCCCCAGCCACTGTGCCTCTGGGGACTACACCCAAGGGCAGTCACAAGAGGCCTGGATAGAAAGAGCTTTCCTAGGGGACACCTAGGAAAGGGGCAGTGGTGAGAGGGGGCTTCCCTGCCACACCTCTGACCCCATCACGACCACTTCTTCCTCTTTAAGGAGATGCAGAAAAAGGTCTGGAACCATGGCCGCTTCTGAATGGTGGGATTGGGGGCTTTTGTGTTCTCATGTTTCTGTATCTTTAACTGCTGGAACATTTCTATAATGAATAGCTATCATTTTTAGGAAGACAATGACATTTCAGCAATCAAATGCTAAAATAGTTATTTTGTGGATAGTTATAGTTTTGTAAAATTATAAGTGATTATTTTCTTCTCCATTCTATTTGTTCATTGTCTAGACTTTCTAAAATGGACATGTATTATTTCAGAATTTATAATACACTATTTCAAAGCTTTTTGTAGCTACTGCCCTTATGTCTCCCCGCATCGCTAAGCTTTTTGAAGGTTTACCTATACTTGCTTCTCTGTTTCCTCACCCCCCACCTACTCTGCCACCACATAGAATCTTGCTGGCGTCCCTCCATGCTATGGAAATGCTTTTCCCTAGTTTCTCAATTTGAACACCACCTTTCAGCTCTTTCCCTGGGCCTCCTGGCAGCATTTGACACTGTTGGCTTCTACCTTGCTTGGCATTCTTTCCTCTGGCAATAGCTTCTCAGTTTCCTTCTCATATTTCTCCGGTCAGTGCATTTTATTTATGCTCCTCACAATCCAGTCTCTCCTCACCATATAGATTCTCTTTTAGGAATCCTTCCATCCCCAACACAACGGCCATGGCTTTACTGAAGTCTCCTAAGTCTGCATTTCCAGACTAGACCCACTGCAGGGTTGCAGACTTTCTGATACTGCTTCCTACCGGGGGTCTCCACTCAGGTATCCTACAGGAACTGCAGACTCACCATGCCCCACAGGATCTCCTGCTGGGCAGAGGGCAGCACTGCAGGAAATGTGTTCCCAATGCCCGCCAAGTTCACGCCTTGTGCTCTGAAGAGTGTCCCCACAATACCTGCTAAAGAGTTGCCTTAGGCAATTCAATTTCATTCTCTTGGCTGCTCTCGATTTGGCTGGGAGGGAGTCTGAGCCATGTGGACTGCCTCTCCCAAGACTCTGAATTGAGCCAGGTGGTACTGGGCTCTGCAGCTGTAAGATCACATAGCGTTGGGGCCAGGATCAGTGCTGTGGCAACCCTAAGCTGTGTGCAAGTTTTGCAGATGTAACCTATGTCTGTGTCCTGGGGTGGGGTAGAGAGGAGGCAGGAGGAAAGACCTTTGCAGAGGCTGGTCTGTAGAGATGGTGGATCAACAGGGACAAGAGTCCATAGGCCTTGTTGTATTTCCTGCAATTGAGGTTCTGGCAATTATCTAAACAAACTGCATACCAAGCATGGGGCCTGGCACATGGTAGACACACTTTCAGCATTTGTAGAGTAAACGCATGAATCGTACTTACTGCAGGTCTGTCGTAATTGACATTTGAAATAGATGTCAGTGAAAGTTGAGGCTGATGAGGCTGTTCAGTAAGAAAAGAAAACAAAGAGTCCTGAACATACATTCACTCTGTTCTTTACCATACATTAAGGTACAAGTGCGTTGTTTCTTAAAAAGCTGCCTTAAACAGTTTGTCATGGTCTTTGGACCACACTTAACTGAAGAATTTCATGCATGAATGAAAAATGATCCTCAGAAAGGGAGCAATATTCTCAAGACTTTTAGAAAGAGCACTGAACCAAAAAGCAGAATTCCCATGTTTTATAAACAACTCATTCACTTTATAGAGCAAGGCACCCCTTCAGAGCCTCAATTTCCTCACGTGCAAAGTGGGAATGACAGTATCTACCTGAAAGGGTAGCTCTAAGGTTAAAACAGTGGACTGTGCAAGTTGTTAATGTTCTAATCAGGTAAGGAAGTCTCAGCATCAAATATTAAAGTGTTCTTCTAGATTGCTTGTGCCAACCATGTTTTCACAGATCAATAAACTGATACCAAGAGAAGGGGAGTCCCTTGCCCAAGAGGATTCAGCTGTGACACAGGAATGGCAGGTCTCCAGCCTCTGGGTCCAGCTCCACCTCCCATCCCTACCCGCCCCACNCGGAGTCAGAGAGCTTGATACCGGATGCCAAGGGGATTCAGTCAGTGCTGATGAATGAAGCAGCGAGAAGTGAGGCGGGGAGAGGACTCACATTGCTGGAAAGTGCAGGGGGAGGAGGGCTGTCATCCGGAATGGGGATCAGTTCTCCCAGCTTTAAGGAAAAGAGGATGTTGAAAATGAAACATCAACTGGAAACTGTTTGTGCATTTTCAAATCAGAAAATGGCATTTATAGGAGCAGACTGTGATTTTTAGAGGGTACTTAGAGGCAACCTGTTAAAAGGAGTTTAAGAATTACCTGTAATTTTTTCCAACCATCTCTGACCCGAATGAAAAACTCAGTGCTGTCCTTCAAGTAGATGAATGTCCCTTCTATGACCAGATGTGCTTTCTGTAACATGTCATCCATGTTGCTAAATGTTGTAACCTGTTAGGTAATTTTAAATACCAAACACCGCGGTTACCATTAGAGCGATGGCACGATTTGAAAGCCCAGCCTCTTTGTAAAGTCAAATATGAGCCATCCCCTCACAGTCAATGAAAAGGTTATTGTGCCACAGAGAGATATATAATTTCATCAATAACCAAAGGACTTGCCTTTTGATAAAACAAAAACATTCATTACCTTTGAATATAAATGTCATTCACAATAAAAAAAATTAAACAAAGAAGATAATATCCTGTGAGTTTGAAGACATTTAAAAACTGTCGGTAGAGCTGGCTCTGTTGGGCGCTCTGGGAAAATCACGGGTGGGTTTTGCCGCTTCCATTCGCATGAGCTGCACCACGGCACAGACATTGTTACATGTGTTCCGTTAGCTCATGCTGCTCCTTACAGGGTTTCAAAAGTGTTTTCATTTGGATTCAGAAATATAAACAAGAGAGTGACTCTACCTAGGTCCTGAACCTTTTGTTCGGCCTGGCTGAGTAGTTCCAATAATAAATACATAGAAGATAATAGGGGTCTATAATTTCTCAGTCTAGACAATTGCCAAACGTTAGAAAATCATCTTGGCCTCTCTAGGCACAGACATAAAAGCAGGAAAAATCTATCACGAAGTATCAAGTCTCAGAGAAATATCAGACAAGGAAATTCCTATTTTTCTCTTCAACTGAGAAAGATTATAAAAACTTAATTTTTGCCTAGCTTTGAAGATAATGACTTTGTGCATTAAAATGACCCAGACATCCCCCAAAGGCACCAAATATCAAAATTTCATCAACTGTTGGACAGTTTTTCATCTGGCAGCCCAAATTTCCAGCTAAAATCTATCAAAGACCAATGTACATTGCTAGGACTCCTGACATCCTAATGAGGCATTTGTTTCTCTTTCTGTGCATCACAATAGTCTCCGTGTGCCATACAGAGTAAGGCGATCCACAGAGTAATGAAAGTACAAGAGAGCTTCTTCGGTAAAAAGGAGAATGCTGCATTACCCAGGGGAAATGTGACCAGCACAGGGTCGCCTATAATGTTGTTTACACTCTTGTGCTTGTGTTTTTTGATGTAATACACTTGGCTCTTGTGGAACCTAAATCATAAATGACTTTGTCGTCTGTATCTTTTTTACTAAGTCATCCAAAAAGTATAATAAATATCCTGTTTGTGGAATTATACCAATTTTGTTGTCATGGAGGCCCAACTCCAACAGACAAAGGTATGCCAGCACCTAAACACTGCAGCCACAGTTCTAAACAAACTCATCCAAAGCAGAAGGATGAAGACTCCCTGATAATAATACTGACCAGGTTCCTGGATCCGGGAAGGCCTGGTTGTCCGGGAGGGCCAGGTGGGCCTGGAAGGGCCACAGCTAAGACAAAACAGGAAAGAGAAGTTACAGAAAAGCACACTGTCTGCAAAATGCCTCTGATGTTAGCCGATTACTGAGAGAGTGTTTACCACCTTACTCACAATGTTTGCAACTGCAAACGTTGCACCTTGTAACCGAATCTTAGGAGCTCTGTGCCCAGCTTATGACTCAGCCACATTTGGCTGGCTTAGGGGAGAGCTGAGATTCTTAACTGTAGCCCTGAATGAAGTCATGCCTAAGACTTTCCAGTTTTGTACGTGAATACATTTCTTTTGTTTCTGCTGTTTGTATAAGTCAGACTGAGTTGATTTTTCTGTCACTTGCATCCCCAAATGCCCTGATTCATACAACTTACTTGTCCCAAGAAACAGGTAATTACCGAACAGAGGAAGAAGATACAGAAAAAAGAAAAGGTGCCAAGCTACAGGAGGGCAGGGTAGGGCAGTGGCAGGGCCCTTGCTTTCCAGCCAGAAGACTGAAGACCCTGGTTTGTCAATTCTCAGCTGTGTGAGCTTAGGGAAGTAACAAGCCCTCTGAACCCCAGCTTCATCAGTGAAATATAAACAGATATTTCTTCTTCACTAGCCTACGTTGAGAACTGAGAAAAACACAAACTAGGAATGTTGCAAACTGTATAGTGTCCAACCAGAGATTCTTAGCTTTTGAAAAGTCAAAGTGCCCATAAAAATAAGATCAAGGCCCTCTCCCCTAGGATAGAGACATACACACACGCACGCACACACACACACTTTTCTACTTAGAATGTTAGCAGGATGATAGCTATCTGAGGCACATCCTTGAAATTCCTAGGAGTTTATGGTTCCCAAATGAATAGCGTTTACTTTAGGCAAACACAAATATCATTACAGCTATTTTGTTGTTCTCTTTCTATCTTTCTAACCTCCTGTCTCCCCTCAAAATCTGCAAAACTCTTGGCAGGGTTAAGCGTATTTGTACAAGTCCCAGTAAAACTTGGGGCTTCCCAGGTGGCGCTAGTGGTAAAGAACCCACTTGCCAATGCAGAAGTAAAAGATGCAGGTTGAGTTCATCCCTGGGTCGGGAAGATCCCTTAGAGGAGGGCATGGCAATCCACTCCAGTATTCTTGCCTGGAGAATCCCCATGGACAGGGAAGCCTGGTGGGTTACAGTCCATGGGGTTGCAAAGTCAGACACAACTGAAGTGACTTAATACAGCACAGTAAAACTACTGCATGAGATTTTTCAGGCTGTGCACATAAGCCTGCAGTTCTGACATAGAACCTGAACATTCACACACAGGTGGTGAATGTCTCTAGTGGAAAGAGGATCTAAGGACTTGGGTTTGGACCCCAGCCATGCCTCTTCCTAGCATCTGTGACCTTGAGTTAGTCTCTTAACTTCTCTGAGCTTAGATGCCTTCATCCATAAAATGAGTTTTATAATCTTATCCATTTCATCTTCCTCCTGGGGTTGCTGTGAAGATGAAATGGGATAATGGATACGGGAGTGTTTTGTAAACTGTAAACCATCATATATTGTGTGAAGGGTAGTTCTTTCCAATGGAGCAAGGAGTCCTGGCCCCCAGTTTAGGGCTACTGTGGACAACAGAGTCTCTGCATCCTGTATTCACTCTGCAATTTCCCTCCACCTCTTTCAATTCCCTTCTATCCCTCAAGGCTGCATGGGCACCTATGGGACCAGCATCCCTACCTGCTCCTGAGAGCTTCCCCTTCACCTCTATGACCATTCAGGTCCAGAAGGAGCCGCCACGTTCTCATGTGGTCCCACCTCCTGGCCACAGGTGACTGCTCCAAGGTTGGGCATCTAGCCCAGGACAGGTCAGTCAGAATCTGTCCCCAGAACATCCCTATGCCAAGGCTTTTCAAATGAAAACTGAGAAAGAAGGCCAAGATTTGTAGATGACAGTGGAAGCTGTAGTTTGTTGTATTTCCCACCATGCAGAGGATGTGGTCTGTGGTGAAGAAGCGTGAAGCCGCGCTCAGAGAGAAGCTTAGCAACAGACAGCAACCGACGGAGAATCCTCACAGGGACTGAACCCCTGGTTCTGGCTGTATCTGAAGTCTCACTGTGTACCGGCCCCTCCCACACACAGATTATTCACCCTCCTTTCACATGCAGTGAGCTTCCCTGCTACTTGCACTAGCTTGAGTTCCATTTCTGTCGCTTGCCCCAAAGTCATTTCCTGTGTAAAGTCCTCCCAGATGCCCCAGACATGGCAGGTCTCTTCCCAGGCGTGCTTCCGCCACACCTGGCTCATGCCAGCCCAAACAACAAAAAATGAGGTATTCATGCTATGACTGCCATTACTGTTATTCTCCACCATGGGCATAGTGGAAAGAACGTAGGCTTCAGAGTTACTCTGACCTGGGTCCTAATCTGGTGCCACTTATTGGCTATGTGACCTTGGAAAGGTTCCTAAACATCTCTGGGCCTCACTTTCCTCATCTATAAAATGGGGATGCTAACACTTTCCTTGAAAGGCTTTGTAGGAATCCATAAAATAATGTAGGAGAGTGACTAGCAGATGGCCATCTCAAAATGGAGATTTTCTTCTATTTCACACATTTTTCATTTGAGGAAGTGAGGTACCAAGGAGTAAAAAAATTTTTTACGTAGAGGATTAGAATCAATCCTGGTCCTCAAGTCCCTTAAAGCCCAGGCATTGACAAAGCAGCCAAGAAGTTCACACCCACACACAAAAAGATGTCCAACATTATCAGTCTTTAGGGACATGCAAAACAAAACCACNAAAATTTTTTACGTAGAGGATTAGAATCAATCCTGGTCCTCAAGTCCCTTAAAGCCCAGGCATTGACAAAGCAGCCAAGAAGTTCACACCCACACACAAAAAGATGTCCAACATTATCAGTCTTTAGGGACATGCAAAACAAAACCACGATAAGATATTATGTCATAGGAATGAATCATGGCTAGAATAAAAAAGATATAATAATAACAAATGATGACAACAAGGAGAAATTGTAACCTTTGTACACTGCTAGTGGGAATGCAAAATATAGTCACCTTTAAAAACAGTCTGGCAGTTCCTCCAAGGGTTAAATATAGAGTAATCACATATATTGGGGTTTCCCTAGTGGCTCAGATGGTAGAGCGTCTGCTCACAATGTGGGAGACCCGGGTTCGATCCCTGAGTCGGGAAGATCCCCTGGAGAAGGAAATGGCAACCCACTCCAGTCCTCTTGCCTAGAAAATTCCATGGATGGAGGAGCCTGGTGGGTTACAGTCCATGGGGTCACAAAGAGTCGGACGTGACTGGGCGACTTCACCTTCACCTTCCGTCACATATATGACCCAGCAATTCTACTCCTAGGTATAAGCCTGAGAGAACTGAAGACATCAGTTCAGTCCAATTCAGTCGCTCAGTCGTGTCCGACTCTTTGCAACCCCATGAATCACAGCACACTAGGCCTCCCTGTCCATATGTTTACACAAAAACCTGTATATAAATGCTCACAGCAGCACTACCCAAATAGCCAAAAAAGTGGAAACAACTCAAATGTCCATGGCCTGATGAATGAATAAACAAAATGATACGTGCGACACATGGGGGAACTCTGAAAACACAAGGTAAGTGAAAGAAGCCAAAGGCCACAGACCGTGTGACTTCCCCGATATGAAGGCCTAGAACAGGCAAACCCACAGAGACAGGAAGTAGATTGGTGGTTTCCAAGACCAGGACAAGATCAAGGTTTGAAAAGAGGAGTGACTACTAATTGGTACAGGATTTCTATCTAAGGTGATGAAAATGTCCTGGAGTTAGGGAGAGGCGAAGGCTGCACAACCTTGTGAATATATTAAAAACCATTCAGTTGTCCACTTCAGTGAGTGAATTCTTTGGCATGCAAATGATATCTCAGTTTAAAAAGAACTAAGGCTCAATCCAGGAAACAGCCTCTGTCAGACAGTGTGGCTCCGACATGCCACCCAGAAGTGGTGACTCACAGTACTGACCTGCTCCTAGGATAGCGGGGGGTCCTGGAGGTCCCGGGGGGCCTGGTGGCCCAGGGGAACCAGGTCTCCCAAAGCCAGGTGGCCCAGGCAGGCCAGGAGCACCTGGGGGTCCCTGGGGCCCGACAACAGCTTCCCCTTTCTGGCCCTGTCAGGAGCATGGGAACAGAAGAGAGAAAGCATTATTAGTCCCTAGAAGTCTGGTCTTGTTGTCAGGACACTGGTAAGAAGTCAGCAAACTCCTGCTATTGTTATCTTCGTCCTCAATCCTGGGCACAAGCTAGGTGGTGGGAGACTTAAAGAGTGGTGGGCTAGTTGCTATGTTGAATGACAGGAGAGAAGCCCAGGAAGCCCTGGACTTACAAGGTCCACTGGAGGTCATCTAGTTCAGCCTTGGCATTTCACAGATGGAGACACAGAGGCCCAGAGAAGGGTAGGGCTTGGCCAAGGTCTCAGAGCAAATTGGCAGCAGAGCTTGGAGGAGAATCCTGGCCTCCTGGCTTGCTCTGTCTTGCTCATGGCGAGTTCCAGGCCCCTGAGGGTCAATGATCTCGTCATAATCTCATTGGAGACATAAACTGAATTTCTTTCTTGTGACCTGGAGAAGCTTCTCATCCTAAGAAGACCAAGCTGACGTAGGGGCTCCTTGTTAGATGGAATTCCAAAAGAATCAGATAGCCACTCTAAAAATACCTTCCTCACCTTTGCTTATGCCTCTATTATCTGATGTGTCTACCATTAACAACTCTTTGCACTGAGTGAATTTTCCACCACTGGTGTGAATAAGGCAATGCAGTGGGTGACATGGAAGCTACCTGCGTGCACATGGCCTTGGCCAGCTGCCTTTCCCCCGTGGCCTCAGCCAGGCTCCCCACCAGTTAGCACGTATCGGGGAGAGAGGCTGACACCCAAGGCCTGCCTCTAGCCTGCGACTGGCCCTTGCTTCCAGCTGCCTAGTCACACTGAGAGGCTTTCAGGAACTCCAGGATTCAGTGAGGAAAGGGACGTGGAGGGGTCGCTACTCACCACCAGACCTGGGCTTCCCGGCAGGCCCGGTGGCCCTGACACAGAGAAGCCACTGTTAGAGTCTCCTTTTTCTCCTTTGATTCCCCTGTCTCCATTCTCCCCCTGGAAGATCATTCAGAGAGCATTCAGAAAGTCAGATGAGCCAGTCTCTGACATAAGCCCGAGAACTGGGAAACACAGGCCACAAGTTCAGAAAAGCTCACCTTCCAGCTGTTCAGAAAGTGCCTCAGGTAAGCGGGATCCACAGGAGGGCCTGAAAAAGAAATACTTTCTATAACTTGCAATCAGTCTCAGCAATTCAAACACCAAAGCGTCTAGGAACATGATGAGTGCCTAGCTGAAATGATCTCATATTGGTTTAGCTGGTAGAGGGGACACAGCTTGGAAATGAGCCCCAGTCCAGGATCTGTGACCCTGTGGGATCTTAGGCTCGTCCCTGGTCCTCTCTGGGGCTTGTTCTGCATATGAAGCTGGAATGATGGGAACTTCTGGTTTCTCCTGACAATGTTCCATCTTGAACATGCATCACCCATGACTGGGTCTCTCTGGAATTTCATGGAGCTTGCAGGCAGGGTGGTAATGTAATTAGCCTCACTTACTGGCTCTGTTGGCTTTCTCGAGAACAAAAAGAAAGGGCAATAGTCAGAACAAGAGTTGGTATACCTGGTGGTCCCTGGGGACCCTGGTCGCCTTTTTCTCCTTTTGAGCCGGGAAGGCCCCAGGATCCTTTTTCTCCTTTAACACCTGCCACCAAATACACACATATTAAAAAAAAAAGATAGTGGAAAAACACCTTCATTCTATATAAGACATATTTGAGACAGGTTTTGAAATGGAGCCTCTTAAGTCCAATCAACAAACAAAAGCTTATTGAGGGTATAAAATCCTTTGCTGTAGGATGGAGAGGCAGAGGTAGATGCAGTAGACACAATTCCTGACCTTGGGAAGCTCTCAGGGAGACAGACACAGTCAGGGTAGCACCAGGCAGGATGGAATAAGTACCATCATCAAGGTGCCAGCAGTGCATCATGGGAGCACAGCAGAGGCTGCAATGAGCTCTCTTGGATGGCCTCATGCACGTGGACTGAGACTCAACACCAAGTCAAGCACTCAGTCCCATATCACCTAAGCCTGGGCAACACAGTGGTGTAAGGGGAAGGGAGGAAGGTCCCAGGAGTGCCGCAGAGGATAGTTAAGAGTGGTAAGTATTTCACTCACAGTTGGAAGAATGCCAACAGTGCCATATCCCACTTCCCAGGGGACTTATGAGATGCACTGTTTCTGCAGAATCAGCCTTAGAGCCTTCCCTTCTCCCCCAGCTCTTTATCTTGAAGACGGGCTCAGTGGGAGCCTCCTGGGAGTGCAGAGTTTGGAAATGGAGGCAGTGCCCTTTCCCCACCTGGATAAGCAGGTGGACACTAGAGCTTTGAACTCCTGGTTCCTGAGAGAGACTGACCAATGTGTACCCACACACAGGGGATCCGACAAAACAAATCCAGCTCCACTTGCTCCTCCCCAAGGTCACCTTGGCACCAGAGGAAGGGAGAACCTTGAACTGGATCTGAACAAGAAGTCTGAGAACATCCTGGATTTTGTCACCAAATGTGACCAAAAACTCATGACACTAGATACCATCAGGGAGATGGCCACCTGGGTGACAGAGCTGAGCCAGAGGTCAGTAGCAGGGGGAAAAAATGGGCCTTTTCCTGTTTAAACTGCAAGTGTCCAGACTTCTCAATCAAAACAGGCACACATGGTGTGACAGTGTATGGGGACAGAGGACCAGAGTCACTGCTCGCCTGCGGCTCCCGTCTCCTGTCTGATGAGTGAGTGGTAGATAAGCTCCCACCAGCCACAAACATGCTGAAGTTTAAGAATCGCTCAGAGCCAGTGTGTCTCACAACACACTGTATGTGTATACACCTCAGAGGGAGCTTGTGAAAATGCAGCTTCTGACCCAGCAGGTCTGTGATGAGGCCCAAGGATCTACATTCCTAACAAGCTCCACGAGTGCTGATGCTGCTGGTCCAGGAGCGCTCTCAGGCAAAGGCCTTCTGAGCTGCCAGGGCCTCCCTGCCTTAGCTCTTGGTATACTGCACTGTACTGACTTTTTAAATGGTTTCGCCCAGCAGAGTCTAAGGGCCTGGGTGGCAAGAAGAGCATGGGATCCATCTGTCTCAGCCCAGTGAATGGGACGGCACCAGGCAAGGAGAAGCTACCAGTGGATGCATTATGAACAAACTAAAACATGAATGGAAAAATGGAGTGCTGGCTACCAGCCAGGAGGCTCAGACAAGATGCATAAAATAGGCAGCTGGGTGACACAAGCAACAGAGGTGCCCACGGTTCAACTATCACCCCTCCCACAGTGCAGTCAGACTTTTCAGAGCACCTAGTTTATGCCCAGAACTGGGCAAATGGAAACCACCTCTGAAGAGATAGGAGGGTCAGGAAACATCCCAGAGAAACAGGAGTGTGTACCATGAAAAGTGATGAGTTCTGAATTTCCAGAATACGTGGTACCAACCTAGAGAGAGAGAGAAAGCCAAGGTCATATACTGTAAACCTTGTTCTGGTTTTTGTATGCGCAGGGAGCTAGTCCCCTGTCCCAGGGGCAAGGGGCGAGGTCATGGATTTAGGCCTGCCCTGGATTTTGGAGCTCCCAAAAGCCCTGAGCTCCCCAGTGCTCCTCAATGCAAAGCATCTCAGACCTTCAACTGGCAGGTGTAGGGGTGTGTGTGGGGGTGCAGCTGAGCCAAGGTGAGATCTATGGGCTGAACAACTCTGCAAAGGGAAAGATAAGTCAGTGTTGGTCTGGCCAACCATGAGCATTCGTGGCCTCCTTTCTGATCAGTTAGGACTGACTCATATGAGAGGTCGAGCGGTGGTAAGTGATGTACTCAAGTCATAAACCCGGGCTAGCCGTTAGCTTTGCTACTATGTGTAATCAAAGATGAGCACTCGGAACAGGGGTTGATGGTGGTAATTAATAAAGAAGAGTTATTGGGGGCACTCCTCGACTTCCCATTAAGTGCCAAGGGTCTGGAGTCCAAGCTGTTCAAGATAATATTCCTTCACAGTTCATCCCATTTCCTGCATTTCTTTCTTTTTCTTGAATAACAGAGCTATCTGCCACCTTCCTTTTATAAGCCCACCTCCAGCTTTGCATGGTGTCCAGCCAGGCAACATGAAATCAAAATCAAATGCTCTTAGCTCATCTCTGGCTTTTTTTAAAGTAACATCATGACCCCCAATGGCCATGGTCATTGCAAATGATCCTAGCATCAATTCCGTTCAGTTCAGTCACTCAGTCGTGTCCGACTCTTTGCGACCCCATGAATCACAGCACGCCAGGCATCCCTGGCCATCACCAACTCCTGGAGTTCACTCAGACTCACGTCCATCGAGTCAGTGATGCCATCCAGCCATCTCATCCTCTGTTGTCCCCTTCTCCTCCTGCCTTCAATCCTTCCCAGCATCAGTCTTTTCCAATGAGTCAACTCTTCGCATGAAGAGTACTGGAGTTTCAGCCAAAGTACTGGAGTTTCAGCTTTAGCATCATTCCTTCCAAAGAAATCCCAGGGCTGATCTCCTTCAGAATGGACTGGTTGGATCTCCTTGCAGTCCAAGGGACTCTCAAGAGTCTTCTCCAACACCACAGTTCAAAAGCATCAATTCTTTGGGGCGCAGCCTTCTTCACAGTCCAACTCTCACATCCATAGGTCACAGTAACTGCAGTAGCATTATACAGTACTCTTGAATTTTCCAAGTTCTGTCCCACAGTCAGTCCATTTGAAGCCTGATATCATGTTTGTTGGGAGGGGCTTTGGGCACCAACTCATAGAGAGACCTTGCCTCTCTAGGCTATAATTCCATGTCTATGGTGGGAGGCAGCCATCTCTCAGATCACCTTACACAGGTAGGTCCCTATACAGGTGGGTCCCATCCTCTGCCTTCAAGACCAGAGTTCCCAGGCCCTGGGTTGCAGAATTGATTGTTTCAAAGTTTAGACATGGACAGATGTCTGGGCAAACAGTCAAAATGTGTCATTTTAAAGCCCTTGACCCAAGTCTCATCACTACCCCTACAGATATCAATTAAGAACCCGCTTCAAAGAACCTTTCTAAATTGTAATTTGCAGGCTCCCGAGAACAGAAGCCATGCCCCGTCTAGTTCACCGCTGCAGTTCTAGGGCCTCATGTGTACTTGGCATTCTTAAATCTTTGATAAATACTTGCTGAGTGAACGATTATGTTCAGTGACTAATGCCTGTGCATGGGGAGAGGCCCACCCTCCCTGCGTTTCCTCACAAAAACTAGATCCTCCTCACGTGGGTGAGGCCTCAGAGACAGGGCACTGACCAGTGAGGTGAACAGGCATGTGCCTGACCCCTGGGGTACCAACGGGTGCCAGGGGACCTGAGTGATGGCCCAGCTGTGTCCTTCCTGTGACCTTAGACAAGTTGGTGAGTTTGTCTGAGTCACAGTTTGTTTTGTCATTACAAAGGGGGAGAGGAAGTCCCTCCTCTCGGCATTGTGTACTGTGCAGAAATGTGATAGTTAGGAAAGGATAGTTATAGATTTTAGCCTGAAGCTCCCAATGTGAAGATCACTAGTCAAAATTGCCTTTTTATTCTCCTCTATGTTTTAAGGTATCTATTTCCCCCTTTTTTATACTGCTTGCTCCAAGCAGGAAGCTAACGTGTCCACGTGAAGATAACAGAAGACACTGCTTTTTGACTGCAAAGAACCATTGTCCACATGTGTGCCCGTAGAAGCCTTAATACGATTCAGAGCCACCTACTCACTTGAAGACATCAGAGACAACACTGACAGAGTGGCTCAAAACAAAAACTAAAAACGTATCTTCTCTGAGTTGCTTTCTATGCCAAAGCCTGCTCTGTAAGGCCATGACTGTTTGCTACTTACTGGCGTTTTGCAGTGTGGCCGGACTGGAATTGGGAAGACAGCCTGTTGGAAATGAGAATGCGAGAAGGGATTGAGGACACCTGACTCCAGCTTAGGCCAGTAGGGGACCATTTCCCGCTTTCCCAGGAGGTCTCTCTCCCTTCCCACCCCAGCTTACTCCTTTGATGTTAATCACAGCTCCCGGTGGTCCTGGGGGGCCTGGAAGGCCAGGTAGGCCAGGTGGACCCTGAAGGGGGACAAGAAAGGCCATTCCTGAGTTCGGGTTGTTGTAAGCACAGAGGCAGCTGCAAGGTACTTCCCCAGGGTTTGGAGACGAGGAAAGGAGGGTCTTCTAAAGCCGACTAATTCCTCCCACAGGTAGGCCAGGCTCTTCTGGAAGCATGTCTACCTCTGTGTCCTCACTGCATCTTCACAACAGCAGAGCAAGTATCACTGCTGGTTTACAATTGGGGTAACAAGGGCCAGAGATGGGAAGTGACCTGCTAAAGGCCACGCAGCAATTCACAGAAGAATGGAGACTGGAAGCCAGATTCTGACCCCCAGAGCAGTGCTCCGCGGATACAGAGCCCACCACCTCTACCCACGTATCCCTCATATGGGGGGAGTAGTGGGTTGGGGCCTTGCTGGGATATGGTGCCTGAAAGGGCCCCTCATAAAGGTAACGATAAACACCAACTCCTGTTAGATGGCAGAGTCCACGGCAGAGCCAGGTCACCCTGGCCGTGACACCTCGCAATGCTTTCTCTGCCAGTCCTGGAGCCCAAGCTGCACCTGAAGCAGACGTGGGGGAGGGGGAGGCTCTGACCGTAGGTGAGAGGCGCCCGGCTCATGTGGAGGCGCCACGTGATCATTAGACTGCTGTACCTGCAGTCCCAAGGGCTTGGTGAGTGAGTCAGCGCCCAGTGATTCAACACCACCTCATTTCTGCAATTCTGGGCATACAAAATTGGAGACCACTTCTGGAGACCAGTTGGAGACCTCCTGGAGACCAGGAGGTGCAGGCAGAATCAACAACATACTTCAAGCTGCACTTACATGTAGCAAATGGGTGGGGGGGGCCTCCAGCGGGTGACTAACTTCCACAGGCCCTACTTTCCTTTCATGCAAAACGAGGACTCCACAGAGTGTCTCTCAGGAGAGCTATCATCAAGACTGAAATCTTGTCTTCAAAAGCACCAATAAACACTGGCTTCCTTATCGCAGATGCGGGACACTGTGCGTGTTCCAGGCCTGCCATCTTGTGAGGCTCTGCGTTCACAGCTGACTGAGCTTCTGTGTTCTCTCAAGAATGCTCACCAGCCCCACCCCACCTACACCAGTGACCTGTGAAACCCCCAGGAATGTGTAACCCAGGAAAGACATGATATAACCCGAGTCAAAGACCTGGGATTTGAAACCAGACTTCTTGAGGATTCCCAGATCACGTTCTCCCACCCTCCTCTGGGTCTGGACGAGGAAGCTTATGCTCCCCTAAGGTGGATTTGGTGCAGGACCTCCTGAGAATGAGCCTGAGGACAGGGCTGGGCTGCGGATCTTTGGAAGTGGCAGCAGAGGAAGAAGACCACTCCCGAGCATCCTGTCTGCTCACTTGGCCCTGGTACCCGACCAATCCTCCTCCTGACACTGGCCCTGGGGTCGCGTCCCTGGGTGTTGTGGGGCTGGGCCTCTGGTGTGGCACTCACCGGGATCATGACCCCTCGATCTCCTTTGGCGCCTTTGAGGCCATTCAGTCCTGGGCGACCCTGAAACCAATGAGAGAGGCCTTAGTAAACCCACAGGCCAGCCTGGCCCACATGTCCTTCTTCCACATGCAGTCTGAGGAACTCAGATACCTACAGGTCGTCCAGGGAGGCCAAATTCTCCTTTGTGTCCCGGTGGTCCTTTGGGTCCCTGAAGGCAAAGTAAATGCCAGATTAGAAAGAGAAAAATACTGTATGATGTCACTTATATGTGGAATCTAAAAAGGCAAAAATAGTAAAAAACAGTGTAAAAAGCTGGGCAGGAGGGTGGGGGCACAGGAGAGGTCTGGCTTAAGGTACAGACGTGCAACGAGTACAGCTAGGTCCTGGAGAGCTAACAATGCAGAGTGCAGGGAGTACAACATTGTATTATAATCCTCAGACTTGCTCAGAGTCTAGATCTTTATTCCAGCCACAAAAAGAAATGATAATTATGTGATGTGATAGAGTGGCTATCTCTACAATGGCGATCATATTACAATATATAAATGTATCAAATCACCATGCACACTTTAAATGTACACAGTGCTGTAGGTCACCTATGTTTCAATTAAAAAAGAAACAAAAGAACAGAAACTAGAAGGCCAGGGAGATGGGAGGTGTCCAGCCTACCTTTGTGGGCAGTGGTGACAATGAACCGCTGCTAGGAGGATGGAGGACAAGAACCTACGAGGTAGCCACCTGCCTGGCTCCTTGGCCACTGGTCTCTCTGAGTTCAGCTGGACCCACTTGCTCTATCCCTTCTACAAGCTCTACCCCATCGCAGACGCCGGACCCAACCCTCTCAGCCAGTCAGGAATAACAAGGAAACAAGAGGTCAGGAGCCCCAGGCTTCAGCTCCCAGGGAGTTGTGTGCTGGGCCAGCTCAGAATGTGGACCTTTGCCTTCAGTATTATGTCCCAGGGCTCTTCATATCCCCTTCTGGAATAATGCAGCCCGGACCCACTCCTCATGTCAGCCCAGTCCAATAACATGCTCCAGGATTTGGTTCCTGCCTTGCTCCCACCTGTCCCTAAGGACCAGAGTCTTGGCCTGGCATCCCAGTTCTCCAGACGAGCCCTGCCCATGGACCCCATTCCAGTGCTGGCTTTCTGTGTCCCCTTGCTCCCAGAGACACTGTTCCTGCAGGAGCCTTCATGCCTACCAGTGCCTGGGATGCATAAAATGCANCAGGGCTCTTCATATCCCCTTCTGGAATAATGCAGCCCGGACCCACTCCTCATGTCAGCCCAGTCCAATAATATGCTCCAGGATTTGGTTCCTGCCTTGCTCCCACCTGTCCCTAAGGACCAGAGTCTTGGCCTGGCATGACGAGCCCTGACCATGGACCCCATTCCAGTGCTGGCTTTCTGTGTCCCCTTGCTCCCAGAGACACTGCTCCTGCAGGAGCCTTCATGCCTACCAGTGCCTGGGATGCATAAAATGCGTGATCTCCTCCTAGAACAAGCTCTATGTCCAGTGGACACCTCTTTTTTTTGAAGCTACTTCTGTCCTGTCTCCCAGGGGAATGACTGGTTTAACCCTGGAACCTATCAAGCCACTTCTTTCTGCTCTAATAACATGTTCATCCAAGACAGGCTATGTATGCAAAGTTGTGTATGACTCTTTGCAACCCAATGGACTGTAGCCCACTAGGTTCCTCTGTCCATGGGATTCTCCAGGCAAGAATACTGGAGAGGGTTGCCATGCCTCCTCCAGAGGATCTTCCTGACCCAAGGATGGAATGCAATCTCCTATGTCTCCTGCATTGGCAGGTGGGTTCTTTACCACTAGCACCATTGCAACCCACTCCAGTGTTCTTGCCTGGAGAATCCCAGGGACGGGGGAGCCTGGTGGGGCTGCCGTCTCTGGGGTCACAAAGAGTTGGACACGACTGAAGTGACTAAGCAGCAGCAGTAAGTGGTTAAACAGTGGTTAACACAAAACTCTCCCAGTCTGCCCTAGCTTGCAGCTAGGACCAAGGATGCCTCTCCAGGGCATTCATTCTGCCTGACTTAAGGGACAAACTTCCAGATATTCAAGCTGGATTTCGAAAAGGCAGAGGAACCAGAGATCAAATTGCCAACATCCACTGGATCATGGTGAAAGCAAGAGAGTTCCAGAAAAACATCTACTTCTGCTTTATTGACTACGCCAAAGTCTTTGACTGTGTGGATCATAACAAACTGTGGAAAATTCTTCAAGAGATGGGAATACCAGACTACCTTACCTGCCTCCTGAGAAATCTATATGCAGGTCAAGAAGCAACAGTTAGAACTGGACATAGAACAAGAGACAGGTTCCAAATAGGAAAAGGAGTATGTCAAGGCTATATATTGTCACCCTGCTTATTTAGCTTATATGCAGAATACATCATGTGAAATGACAGGCTGGATGAAGCACAAGCTGGAATCAAGATTGCTGGGAGAAATATCAATAACCTCAGATATGCAGATGACACCACCCTTATGGCAGAAAGTGAAGAAGAACTAAAGAACCTCTTGATAAAAGTGAAAGAAGAGAGTGAAAAAGTTGGCTTAAAACTCTAATATTCAGAAAACGAAGATCATGGCATCCTGTCCCATCACTTCATGGTAAATAGATGGGGAAACAATGGAAAAAGTGACAGACTTTATTTTCTTGGGTCCAAAATCACTGCAGTTGGTGACTACAGCCTTGAAATTAAAAGGCGCTTGCTCCTTGGAAGAAAAGCTATGACCAACCTAGACAGCATATTAAAAAGCAGAGACATTACTTTGCCAACAAAAGTCTGTCTAGTCAAAGCTATGGTTTTTCCATTAGTCATGTATGGATGTGAGTTGAACTATAAAGAAAGCTGAACGCCAAAGAATTGATGCTTTTGAACTGTGGTGTTGGAGAAGACTCTTGAGAGTCCCTTGGACTGCAAGGATATCCAACCAGTCCATCCTAAAGGAAATCAGTCCTGAATATTCATTGGAAGGACTGATGCTGAAACTCCAATACTTTGGCCACCTCATGCAAAGAACTGACTCACTGGAAAAGACCTTGATGCTGGGAAAGATTGAGGGCAGAAAGAGAAAGGGATGATAGAGGATGAGATGGTTGGATGGCGTCACTGACTTGATGGACATGAGTTTGAGCAAGCTCTGGGAGTTGGTGATGGACAGGGAAGCCTGGCGTGCTGCAGTCCATGGGGTTGCACAGAGTCCGATAGGCCTGAGCAACTGAACTGAAGGGACCAAAGGCCTTAGAAAGCCCTTTGAAGGATGCACCTTGGAGTTTACGCACCATTCATCAAGGCCACATGCCTGTTAGAGCAATGTGAGGTCCTTTCTCTCCAGGCCAGAGATCCAGCTTCAAACAAATTCCACATTCAAATCCCAGTGTGCAATTCCCCAGCTCCAAAGGTTTAGGAAGAATGAAGGTGTTCACTGGAGGCAGGGAGGTGTGCTGGGTGGGAAAAACCAGGACAGAGACACTGACAAGTTCGGTCCAAATTCCCACTTGTTATTAACGAGCTGTGTGGCAGTGGGCAAGTTACTTAACTGCTTTGACCTCAGTTTCCTGGTCTATAAAATGGGCATTCTGACATTCACCACTCAGGGTGGTGAAAATTAAATGAGATGATCTGTGTTGAAGCATCACTATCCAACTCATAGTGGATGTTACATAAGTTTTCTTTGTTCTCTGAGGAGAAATATATGACAGGGAAGTTTAGGGTTCATCTAGAGAGAACTGGTAGTTTAAAACTGCTCAGAAGCCTGAATGAGTTATAGGTTTTTGGAGCAGTAAAGCAAAAAAGGCCCAATCATGTCATTCAGTACTCAGTCAACACCCTCACTTGCAGATGGGAAAACAGAAACCCAGAGAGAGAAGAGGACTTGTCTGAGGTCATACAGCAAATGAGCAGCAGATCTAAGACCAGAAGCCAAAAGGCCCAGGTTGCCTGGGCAATGGTAATCTATAGCTGGCAAGACCCATGGCACAACTGTCAGGCTCACCACCATCTGCTTCCCCACTTCCTTCTGGACACACAGCTAGACCAAGGTCCCCCACCACCCACCCCACCGCCTCCTGCATCAGTGGAGGCCAGAGGTGGAACTCATCATCTTCCATGGTCTGTCCCCTTCCCAAGCCTGGCCTGCCAGCTGGAAGATGCCAGTGTGAATCTGAATCCGCCAGACAGTGAAGTCACAGGACACAAGCTCATGGGCTCCCGCATCACTGCTTGGAGGGGAGATACCCAACTGGCAACCACCACAGTGGATTTTGTAAAAGTCAGAACTAAGCCACGACTATGCTAAACCACTGAGATTTTATTTAATCGCAGTCAGCCTACCCTTGATACATTGATACACACACATTGCCATATCATTTTTATTTTCACAACTCAATCTAGTTGAGCCAAAGTACAATAAATGCTTCAAACCCCAGGTTAGAGGCAACATGCTCTGGCTCACCATTGGTCCCGGGGCTCCGTGCTCTCCAGGTTCACCCTAAAACAGGGAGACAAAGACCTGTCACTCAGATGAACATGGTCAGCAGCAGAAACAAAGATGGGATTTGAAGCAGACATGTGCTTTCAGGGTCTGGTGGAATAATTACCTTTTGGCCCCTCAGCCTTTCCAGAGGAACATCCCCCGTCAGGATGGCACCCGGCTCTCCCTTCTCACCCTGTAATTCAAAGAACCTTTCGATGAAGCTGGGCCTCACCTCACCACCTTATCCACAAGCTCGCTGCCATTTCTTTGGCCTTCAAACCGCCTCTCCAACCCCGCTGCCCCGACATGACATCTTGCTGAAATATTGCACAGCCTCCTAAGGGGTTAAATATCGTCTACTCTGTTGCCTCCATGTACTTCAGTTACTGTCTGAAAGCACAGGTTGGGGTCCTGCAAGCCCCTCCACGGCTCCTGCTGCTGCTTGCTCAGCATCCCCACCTTAATCCTCCAGGAACCTCAGTCCTCAAGGTCCACCCCACCTCTGGCTGTATGCTCCCTGCTGAGAACCTCTGGCTCCTAACATTAGTATATTTGGTGGCATGTGTTCCTAACAGGTCAACTTGAGATCTGTTCTCTCCTGAAATTCTTATTCTTATTAAAACATCTAAAATTGGGAAAGCCATGAGAGCATGATCAGCGGAGGCTTCTCTCAACAGAGGGGTCCTGAGTCTCTATGTGGAATTTTGCCTTCAAGCCCCAGGGTCCTGTACAAATACTCACCTGATCAGGCAAAGTTATCTCAGTTGCTGGGACACAGGGGAGATGGGGATACTGGTGGCAGGGACACAGAATCCTGCCCCCAATCTTGCACTCTGCAGGGCTACCTACCATCCCAGGAGGCTTTCAAGAAGATAAATGTCCAGAGAAAGGCCAGGGAGAGGAGCCATTCAAGGCTCTGGCTCCGAACTTCAGTGCTGGGCCCTGAAGAGCTGGGCTGGACCACACGAAAGTCTCCCTTCAACAGGGCTGGAAGCAGCCAGGGCAGTGGCGCCAAAGCAATCCGAGCAGCCTCTCCTCTCTGTCCCCCATGCCCACACTTGATATTTGGATCTTACCACTCAACTGGTGAGGAAAAGTGGTCCTGAGCATGCCAGCAGCAAGAAGAAGCAAGCACAAAAGCATTAGAGGTAAAGCCAGAGAAAGTGCCTTTGCTGCAGGGGTCAGAGCAGAGCTGTCTGGGTGTTCTTCCCAGTTTTCAACGTGGCAGGGGATTGGGGCAGGGATGGCAAGTAGGTCCTTCTCGATCCACCTGACCTTGCCACATGGAAAACAGAGTGTTTAAGGCAAGAGCTGATTTGATTTGACCAGGCCTCCTCGCAAGCCAGAGCTACCCTGGCCCCACACCCCCTCTGCAGGCCAGAGGCAGCAAAAGGCACCCCAAGACAAGGTCTCATGTAGTGTTAAACCCAGACCCAGCACACCGAACCCTCCGCCCCCTGGACTGTGGTCCAACAGACACTAGAGACTCTCTCCACTTCCTTGGGGCTAGTGTGAAATGGTTTGGGAAGGAGGGAAAGAGAGTAGCTAATGGTCCTTTCTCTTAGAGACACACTGACCATCCCTGACATCCCAGGGTTTCTCCTGCTGGCTTTGTAGAGACCCCCGTTACAGCAATAGCCAGTCTCTCTGTGGCTCTCTGCATGTCTGTTCCTCACATCTTATCTCACCGTTCCTAGCGCCTAGCATAGGAACCTGGCTAGTACATCAAAGGGAATGGAAGTAAGCAGGATGAGTATATACATGGGTGGATGAACAAATGAATCCAATGCAGAGTCACTGCAGTGTTTATGAAAATGTTACTCTCCCCTTACCTATAAAAACCAACTGGGAAATCAATTCTAAGAGGCAAATGTGGAAGGGTACAAAGGTCATTTCAATGTCCTAGGAATCTCAGGAAGTGTTCTGCACGCTAAATATTTACTCCAAAACTTCTAGACCAAGACTGCTAACCAGCTGCAGAACGCCCCAGCTTATAATAATCATAATAATTTAATAGCATAATAAGAATTTCTAAATGTTAGCATTCATTGCATTCATTACTCATACATCCTTTCATCCAGCAAATATTTTGAGTGCCATTCATATAAGAGGCACAGTGCTAAGTACTGGAGCCACAGAAAGGGGAGTGGATATGCCTGCCCTCGGGGAGTGCACATTCTAATGTGAGAGCCAGGTGGAGGCAATTAGACGGATTACAGAACGTTCAGGGGAGTGTTGGCTGAGTTCTCTTTCCAAGTATGATGAGAATCTGTTTCTCCACGCACCGCACCTGCACCCTGGAGGAATCCTGAGATCATGAACGTGAACAGCTGGGGAGTACTGCTACAAGACACAGTGTTTCTTCCAACATGATGAAAATGTGCTATAATTAGGTAGTGGTGGTGGCCACATGACCTTGCAACTATACTAAAAATCACCGAATTTCACAATTGAAAGGGGTGCGTTTTACGGTAGGTGAGTTATATCTCAAACTTTAAAAAAGTTAACAGCTACTTTCAACCCATTTGAAATATTTAGCAAATTCTCCCACCCACATACCTGGCCCTTCTTACCTGTTCTCCTTTCAGTCCTGGAAATCCAGGTACGCCAGTGTCACCTTTTGGACCTCTCGGGCCCTAGGAGGAGTTATTGGAGAATATTTGGTTGTTTGTTAAAATTAAAATGCTTTAACTAAACAAAGGTTTCTTTCTTTTTCCCCCATGAGTAAAAGAACTCAGAGTGCCAGTGGAAGTCACAGTTACGATGTTTTCCTAATTTTAAGTGGTCTGGAAATTGTGGTCTGGGGGCAGGAAGACAGCATCGAGTGTTAGGAGCCCTAGAGACCCATTCTCTTTGAACTATGGTTTCCTCCAGTGGGCATCACGGAAATGGTCTTGCCTGCTGCCTCTGTTCACCCATGGGCCCTTGGGGCTGTCCTGCAGCCCATTTCCCCCTTCATCCATCCTCCATGATTCCCACCCCTTCTCTGGCTCCCCACTACCTAAGGAATAGGATCCAGGCACCCTAGTCTGACACCCAAAGTGATGCCAGTTGCTCTCAGCACGTCACCCTCCACTCCTGTCACTCCGCCAGAGGCGCGCCTATCCCCTTCGCCTCTCTGCACCCACCCCTACCCCCCACCACTGCCTCCACCATTCCCTCTGCAGAACCGAATTCTGCACATCTGGTCAGAGGTGACCTCTTCTCAACTCTAGCAGACGCTTAAGATCTGTGACAGTGACTCACACAGCCAGACGTCTGCCCCCAAAAAGGGTTTCAACACTTTTTATGTAATTTAGCTTTTCACAAGTCCCTTTCTTCTGGGTTAATGCAGCGACTCTCAAATATCTGTTATTATTTTTTAGCAGTTAAACTCTTTTCATTCCTTTTTTTCAAGTAAAGTCTTAAACAAAAGCCCAATATACAAAATACATCAAATGGAGCCTTGTTGGTGCCCTGGATCCTGCTTATTTGGCCCCCTCCTTACTCTTCAAGTGGTCCCAAAGGCTCCTCTGAGAAGCCCAAGGCTCCCTTGGGAACACAGAACTAGTCATTCAGAGGCAAATGTGTCTGGAACACGCTCTGGTTTTGGAGCAGCCAAGCTGGGCCTGGAGCTCAGAGGTCTCGCCTCCTCTTCCCAACTAAGAGGTCTTCCCTGTGGCTGTCACCCTCTCCTGTTTTTTAATGTTGACTTCTCCTGTATTTTTAGTGTCAGCAGAGCATCATTTCAGTTCAGTTCAGTCGCTCAGTTGTGTCCGATTCTTTGCGACCCCATGAATCGCAGCATGCCAGGCATCCCTGTCCATCATCAACTCCCGGAGTTCACTCAGACTCACGTCCATTGAGTCCGTGATGCCATCCAGCNACTTTGTGCAAAACCTCTACGCTGTTCCTCAGAGAAACAAGCTATAAAGAGTACCTGGTCTCCCCACCGCACAGCTGGAAGTTAGAGGCTCAGAGAGTGGGAATTATTGAAAGTAACAGAGCAGGACAGCACCCCACAGCTTCCCCACTCCAGCATGACAGCATGACAATCTTCAAAGTGAAGGTTTAAAAGTCAACCTACACTTGACGCCGTTGGCCCAGAGATGGGCTCGTGTAAGTGCCTGATGCTTCCTGAGCCCTCGGTATCCTAGGGAAGAAGAAGAAGAATTTCAGATCTGACTCCCAGACGCCTCCTCGTGCCAGGTACGGTGCTGGGAGCTGGGGCTCAGCAGGGAACCAGCAGCACCATGGCGTCCAGTTAGCTGGCCTTTCCAGTCATCCGTAGTGCATGTTGCTCTTTAACCACAGGGATGAAGGAAAATACCTCAAATCCAAGTCCCGTTGTACATCCAGGGCCTGGGGGCCCAGGGGGTCCAGGAGGCCCTGGGGGTCCCATGACCCCAGGAGCGCCAACTTGTCCATTTTTCCCTGGGGGTCCTGGTAAGCCTCTGTTGCCGGGATCACCCTGTGAGGAAGAGGACAGGCTGATTATCTAGTCTTGGGTTCATTCATGGAATGAAAAACATTCACACCTAAGTCAGAAAATTGTTCTTTGAATTTCATTAGATGGATGGATTCTCTGACTGGTGCTGCTTAATGGTACAGAAACAGCCGTCTTGCCAACTGACATTTTACTTGGAGATAAGCTGACAGCACTCACTGAATGCATCTGGGTGGAGGGAGTGACAGAGGAGAAAACCTGGCAGGTTATTCACTCTCCTCCAGCTCCAGCTATTCCGCCTTCCCCAAGCAGTTCCATCCGGATGTTTTTCCTCTGATCCACGATATTTACATGTTTAGTACTTCAGCCCAACACTTCAATTATACTAAATCCAAAGAGACAGGAAGAAGGAGGATAAATTTTTTCTTTTTCATTTTTTACCTTTTCACCAACTGAGCCATTAGGTCCTCTAGCTCCCTGAAAAAAAATGATGGCCGATTATATACAATATAATAATATATCTTCCATTAGGTACATTTAGGAGAAAATGCAGGATTACAGACACTTAAGTAACAGGACATTAAAATGGGACTCTTCCTGTGCAGTTTTGACTGATGTCTCAAACCCGAGCCCATTACAGTAATTGTGAGTTTGCTAGGCAGGTCATGCTGAAAGCTTGTGAAACCCATTTTTCAACCATTAGTTTATTACCTACCTCAAGACTGAAAAGCAGAAGTTGAAGATGAACCAGGGAAAGATTGTAAGGGAAGGATTTCCCTGGAGAGCTGTCACTGTACTGAGTGGACCCTCTCCCCACCTTCTCAAGATGGAAGTAAAGGGGTGCCTCTCCTCCTTGAAGCCAAGAAAATGGGCTTCAAGAATTTGATATGTACTCCCTAGGCTTTTGGAGATATGTATTTAATGGCTGACTTTGCTCTGGAAAAATCTAAAGACCAAAAGCTGGCTGGAATAGCCCCAGAATTGAGGGGGAAGGTCTCTAAAACAGCTTATGTGTCCACCACCAATGGGGGCCACGGTAGAGGCTTTCTAGGGGGTTAGATGTGGATCGCAAGGTAAAGAGCCATCTGTGAGTTCAAAGCAGAGGGGAGGACCAATGGGAGCTGATGGTCAGGAGTGGTCAGCCACAGGATACACTGCCCTACATCAGAGGACTGCAGCTGGGAGCCCCTCGCTGGAGAACTTCCAAGGAGACCACCCAAGCACCCTCAAGAGAAGAAGCCAGAAACCGCACGGCCATACAGAAGGCTCTCGACACCATGACAAAGCCACAGTCTAAGGCTGTGCCTTCTCCCAAACCCTTCTTCCCCTTCCTATATCAAATCCACAGAAGTGACAGAGTGGATAGTTCCAAAACAGTCATGCTCAAAAATAAGACGGTGAGTGACACTGAGCCTGAAACAATGAGGAATGCCAACAGAGGAAGCTGAAGTCAGAGGCTTCAGCCATGGAGACAAACCACAGGGAGAAATATATCAGGTAAGGGAGGAGGGGAAGCCAAGAGAGCGGACTATGGCTCTGATAGACAGAAGCTGACATTCCGGAGCTAGACAGCCATGGAGCCCTGCCCCTCCCCCCTCACCTTCCATTTTCACTGTAAGAACAATAAGAGTCGTTTATTGAAGCAAAGGGATATGGCAGAGCCCCAGGTGGCTAGCAGACTCTGGGAGGTCCAAGGGTACCCCCAACACCTAAGATCAGCTGTTGAGGCACATCCTAATCCTCCTGTCCTAGAACCTACCGAAGTAGCTACCACCCAACTCGCCAGCACTTTGTATAAACAGAAGCAGAAAACAGATTAAAGAAAGATTTCAATTTCTAAAGCATAACCACACAAGCAAGAAACCCTACACATCTGAGCAAAAGCAACACTCTGAAAGAGAACAGCATCAACCATGGAATGTCTCCTGCGGAAACAGAGCTAAGAACACGAACCAATCAGAACTCTAAGTAAATACTATATACTCTCAGGGAGAAAAGGGAGGATATTATTACAGCCAAGAAACAAGGCCAAACTACTATGAAATAAGAACAGTAGTTATGGAAAAAAAATCAGTTAGAGATCTTAGACAAAGATATGTAACTGCTGAGAGGAAATACTCCATAGAAAGGTTGAATAACAGAACAGACCTACTTAAAGAGAGAACCACAGAGTGAACCTGGCTACTCTGTGGGGTGGCGGGACGAGAGGAGTGCTTGCAGAAGGAAGCAGGGGTAACTGGGGTCCTGTTGCTTCCCTGCCTGCCAACCTGACCTGGGAAAAACTAAGTGTGATCTTACATGCAGAGTGGAAACAGAAACGACTGGGTTCCAGTTTTGCTGCCCAACCTGCAGGCCACAGTTTCTGTGTCTGCTTTTCTTGGGTGTGACCAGCCACCACCATCTGCTATCCGATGCAATTTGTCCTTGAAGGAAGTCCCATCCTTATGTATTTTTCCAGTAATAAGTCAAATCTCGGTCAGAGATACTGTGAAATAGAAGTTAACTTAGCCCAGTCTCTTGATTTCTGGACTCTATTCTCTGAAAACATTATTACTGTTGACTCCATTCAAGTAAAGGATGCGCATAAGGTGAAAAACTGTACTTTTTCAATTGTCTTTATGACTTTTCAAATCAAGAGTACATCTTGTAGCAGTTTCAAAGGAAGTTCCAGAAGATGTGTTAGACCTTGATTTATCTGTCTCAGAAACAGATGATTTTATCTAGCTTGTAGGTATGAAGAGATAGTATCTGGGCCCATTTCTCTGGCTCACAGATTTGATGACCACCATTTTGGAATATGAGTAGATCTGTTTTGGGATGGAAGAGCTTATCGTACGTTATTGTGACCTACATGAATAGGCAGAGTCAAAGCAGTAACTCCAATTTAAAAGACCAGCAAAGACCCCATAGCTAAATGGTGAAGGCAGACCTATACTTCACCCCTCAGTGAGAGAACTGTGTGGTGAGGCTATGCGCTGTCTTGGAATTCCAACCAGCAGAGTGGCGAGTCTGAATTATGATGATGGTATGGAGAGACCAGTTCTACAACAGAAACACTGTGAAAGAACCAGGTGTGGGAGTGCTGCTTGCTGCAAAATGGTGGCTTAGAATTTATTAGAAATTCTGGGGACTTCCCTGGTGGCCCAGTGGCTAAGACTTATGCTTCCAATGCAGGCAGCCTGAGTTCAACCCCTGGCCAGGGAACTAGATCCCACGTGCTGCAACTAAGGGTTTGAATGCCACAACTAAAAGATTCTGCATGCCATAACTAACTGAAGATCCCACATGCCTGGTGCAGCCAGATAAATAAATGTTTTTTAAAATTCTGGCTCATTATGGTAGCTGGGTTTGCTAACGACAATGTTAGACTTCATCACATAACATCAAAGACCTTTTCAGTTGTGGTTTCTTACTTACTGCCTTATCAAGTCTGCTGGTTTTGTGTATAGTGTTACACTGATAACTTCAATTTGTTACAGTTAAAATTGACTATGCTCTATATGGTTTCATGGAGGCCTACAATTCAGATTTTTTACCAAATACATTTGATGATTAAAGAAGATATAAAATAGGAAATCCAGCCAATATCATAGCGTTTAATTGAAACAAGCTGTTATAAGCTCTAAACACTTACTAGATCCTACTTAAGACTAGCTCACCACTCAGGTTCTTGGGAAGGGGTACACTGTTCGTTACTACACAAGATTTAGAGAACTGATCAAAGCCAATTTGGGACTGGTTGAAGAAAGGGAAGGTGATGGTCATTTACTTGCATTCCTCACACATCTCATGCAAAAGCTGGTTTTACAGTGCCCAGCAATGACATTTCAGGAGCTCAGTGAGGTTACTCACAGCCAGTTACTGGGAGCTTAACAGTCCTCAGCAATTCTGGGCACTGAAGAAAATTTGAAACATAAACTCTCTTCTGCCTGGGCATCCCAGTGCCTTTTGAGACTGAATAAAAATTAGTCAGATTATGAAAGAAGGAAAAGAATGACAACCATTAGTCCTAGGTCTGTGCTGAAGATGGCAGAATCTACAGTGCAAAAGCAGAAAGAAATTTTTCAGAGAGCCATTTCCAGTGTGTTCTTCCGCAGCGTTTCCAGAACCACTCTATAGATGAGAAAGCAAGCCATCCCCTGCCCATTCTTTCATGGGCTAAAGATCTTAGAGTGGCTGCTCATCTTAATTTGGGGAAAATAAACTATGGAATATTCCTATGATCAAACTCAACACAGAATAATCTATTTGATGAATTCTTAATGACATCCACTTTTTGATGACAATCTCACATTTGAAAATGATTACCTATAACAATATTTTTCCAGCCAAGTAAACCAAATCTTATTCTTTGGGGTTTTCAACTATCTAGACTGGTCTGTGTGTCCTGCAGATGAGAAGAGAGGCTGATGTCCTGGTAACAACAAGGAACGACCTCCCTGCAAGTGTCCACCTAGCCGTGGAAGGCACTGCCTGAGCAGGAAATGAGTCCTCTGGCATTGGAGGCATGTAAACTGAAGCAGAGATCGGAGGAGACTCAAGGATCACTCGTATCATTGGATTTTATGTGGTGTTACATTCCTGAGATTATTCACTTTCATTCGAATGTTTTTGTTGTTATTTCACCTTCAGACTATTCTGCTTGGTTTACTTTTCGGGGGTGCAGGTAAGTGTCATGTACAAGGTTTCCCTTCAGCTCTCCTGAAGCAAATATCCAAGTCTTTCTAGAATCTGCTTTTTCTTGACCAGGAACCATCATAGACACACAGGGCAACACATTAGATCTCATAGCAAATTCCAGGAAGAAAAAAGTGATTTATCTGCCACAATTATTCTGGGTAAGCCTGCTGCTTTTGTGCATGACCGAGTGTCTGAGCAGCTGCAGAGTGCGCCTGCACGGGTGTTTGTGGGCGGATGTGGGCATGGGCTTGGGCATTTTTCAGTCTGAGACCAGAGCAGTGAAGGGTGTGGAGCGGGTAGAAGTGTGAGGGGAAGGGGTGTGGGGCAGGGGCAGGGGAGCTGGTAAGAAGAGGAGGGACGGTGAGAGTAAGTCTTGTCATGTTTCCTGCAAATTTTAATTTCTTATGAAAGAGCTGGTCCATGCAAAACGAGTTCTGTAAAACTCGACAATTGTTTCTTCTTTTTCTGAGAAATGAGCTTTCCATGAAAATTGAGTTACTGTTTCAATTAAATACACTTGAGAGTTGACTGAAAATGGAAAATCAGTTCAGTGACTATTGGGGTGTCTGGGGAGCTGACCATTTCCCACAGCTTTGTCCAGGTGGGGTACACAGAGGGTCTCCACTCCCCTGGCCGTGTGGATGAACCCTCTCTCCTCTGAACCCCACTGAAGCTCAAGACTATATTTCTAGAAGGAAGCTCACCTTATCTTTATTGTCTGCCTCTGCAGAACACAGCTTATCTTATCAACCAGGCCAGAAACACAATGGGCAGGAGCCCCACCCCCACAGCACCAAGTGGACTTAACAGATGGAGGATTACAAGGGTTTATGGAGAAGGAGGAGAATGAAGGCATGTGAGACTCGGAAATGGAGGATTCATCAAACTGCTCACAGAAGCCTGCACTAGATTCTAAGGAGACACAGACAGTGCCTCTGCTCTGGTTTTCAGAGTAGGGTGGGGAGCAGACTGGTAAGCTAACAACTATAGGGTCCCTGGCTGGAGGGGTCCCAGCAGAGTCAACATTGAGCTAAAGGCAAGTGGAGGAAGGAGGGGTGCTTTCTACTCACAGAGTCCAGAACTTCCCAGATAGATCTGAACTGGGGCTAGGAGGATGAGGAAAGGGAAAGGACAGGGAGCCCCACGCAGAGGCCAGGAGGTTGTGCGAGCCTGGAGCCTTTCAGTAGCGCTGGCCGGCCGGGAGGCGGGTGTGTGAGAGAGCAGTGGTAGGGAGCTAAGAGGTAGTCAGGAAGGGACTTGAAGATCTGCACTCAGTCAAGGTTCCATCCCACAGGCATGAGGGAGCCAATGGTGCTTTCTCAGTGGAAAGACAGTGAGTGATGAGAGCTTGCTCTGAAAAGATGGACTGGCAGGTGGGTGGAGGTTGGACTGTGAGTGGAGAGAAGGGGCATCAGTGAGAGGCCTGATGCCACGCTGTAGGCAAGGAAGAATGAATGTCAGGTCAGGGCAGAGAGAGGGGTGAGAGATGTGGACTTAAGATTGGCCACTCCTGGCCACGGATTGATGGTGGCAGGAAAGGAGAGGGAGAAGTTAGAGAAGACTCTGTTTTTGAGTCCAGGTGACTGGGTGGATGGTGGTGTCATTCATGGAAGCTGGAAACATGCAGGAGTAGATGGGAGAAGATGCAGGTTTGGGTATAGAGAGCCCTGGGGAGAGACATCCAGCAGGGAGGACCAGGATGGGGTCAGAGGCAAGGTTGGGCTTAGAGGACAGAGGCAGGATGAGCCTGGAGGTTCCCTATGCAACACCCTGCCCCCTCTTCCAGTACCTTCTCCCCTTTCATTCCAGGAAGACCGGAGGCTCCATCAAGTCCAGCTTTTCCCTCGGGGCCCTGAGGAACATCAAGGACAATCAGCCTACAATATCTTTGATAAGTTTCAAATACGAACCCTCTTTGGAAAAGGAGGCCAGAGCTGAGAAGACCCAGCGGGTGAGGCCGGTGGGTCTAAAGCCTTGTGTCAGTCTGTAGCGGAACAACTTCCCTGGCCACAGCTCGGCCACTGCTGGCTGTGCGCCTGTAGACGAGTGTCCTTTACTCTCTGGGTTGTGTCTTCTCTTCTGTGGGGCAGTCGGGGGCAGGGCTGGACTAGATCATCTCTGAGGCCTCCCACCCCCGGCCAAGCACTGATGGACTATGATTCCAAGATTTTACATGAGCCTGTATTTGCTACACAGACTAAGATGAAGCAGTGAAACAACGTGTAGGATGATATTTTCGTTGGCTGTTGCTTCTTATCTGGAGTCTTAGTAATAGCAATGTCTTGGCTGAGGAGGATATTGTTTACAAATGCCAGCTAGCTGCTCATGCCTAGCCGTAAGCCTTAGCACTGGGGGCTGCAGTTTGGGGTCCCTGACTAAAGGAAGCCCCATGGGTACAGAGACGGGGCGGTGATTTCGGTAGCTCACCGGGGGACCAGGCTCCCCAGTAGGTCCATCTTCTCCAGGAGATCCAGGGGGTCCCATGAAAACATCAGTTCCTGGTTTTCCTGGGATCCCAGGTAAGCCAGGTGGGCCTGGGGGACCTGGAGGACCCTAAAAAAAGACACCTTGTTAAAAAACAGGGCAGGAGGGGACAAATGAATATGTTCCACTAACTCCGTTGTTGAAAACGACCCTACGGGTAGAGACTGGTGTTGCTCCTTAGAAGATGGGGAAACTGAGGCTCAGTGAGATGATGTGACTTGCTTAAGAGCTTACACACACAGCTAATTAGGAGAAGAGCTGAGATTTGGACCCAAGTCTTTTTAAGCCCATTATATAATGTTTTCTCCCCAGATGTACGTATACAATAAAGATGCAATTTGTTGGAATTCTCAGAGGTGCTCTCCTTTAGTTTTCTGATTACCTGAGAGGTTAGTCCAGAACTGCCTATTAGAAAGTGAAAGGGTTAGTCACTCAGTTGTATCCAATTCTTTGTGGCCCCATGGACTATATAGCAGGCCAGGCTCCTCTATTCATGGGATTTCCCAGGCAAGAATAATGGAGTGAGTTGCCATTCCCTTCTCCAGGGAATCTTCCTGACCCAGGAATTAAACCCAGGTCTCCTGCATTACAGGCAGATTCTTTACTGTCTGAGTTAAGGTCTATTGTTAAGCCTTATTAAAATACCCCTGCAATGTACTAGTCTTTTTAGCCTGGGGCTGGGTTTGCTGATGCCACCAGCTTGGATGTTCTAAGTGGGTCCCGTCCCACTCATCCAGTGAGTCCTGAACCCTTCCAGCCCTGTCAAGACAAGCAGGCAGAAAGGCAGCTGAGCAGAGCCCTCTAGGTGGGGATTCTTGACAGGAACTCAGGGGAAGGGAAGGAATGAGGTTGGGGCTCTGAGCACAGATGCATGAGATTCAGCCAAGAGGAGAAGTGGTGCTCCCAGGGGGAAATCTAGAGGGACCCCTCGGGGCCCAGCCTTGGGCAAGAGGTTGGGGGATCAAGAGTTGCCAAGGAGGCAGAAAGAGTGGTCTGGGGAGGTAGAAAGGGGGCTGTCTCAGGGTAGGGAGGGTTTTGAGAAGGGTCTGGACGTCAAAGTGTGAAATGTTGTGCAGATAAGAGGCCAGCAGGTCTCTGTGATGGGTAAGGGTGTGGGGGGCAGAGCCAGTGGTAGAGGTGAAGGTCATGGGCATACCTGCTGTGGAAGAGCTGCTGGAGAAGGCTGCCAGGGGAAGGAGGCAAGTGTAAAGTGGGGCTCCTGACTATAAACTAAGGTCAGACTCACTTAAAACTGACCAAGGATGGAAATGCCAAGCATACATAAATGTAGATGGGAAGCATAGTGAGTCCCAGGAGCCCACCGTTAGCCTCAGCAGTCATCTGCAGAGGCCAGGCTGACTTCATCTGTTATCAATCCCTGTGCCCCCTCCTAGATCCTCATGAAGGCTGCCCTCCCCTCGCCACCCAAACCAGGCCTTTTAACCCTTCACACTCACTCGTAACAGCTCCTCACTGTGTACCAGGTCACCAGAGCCAGAGCTGACATCCAAGCCCCAGCCCAGGCCGGAGCTCTCAGCCTCCATTTCCACCTGCAGAGAGAAAAAGCACCCACGGCTGGGTTTCACCATCATTCTCCAAGGACAGGCATGTCACTGAAAGCTTTCCAGAATTCTGTGCCCCTGTAACTGCTGCTGCTGACTCCTCTTCTGGCTCTTTTGCCCAGTCCCCTCTACAGCTGCCCTCCTTCTTCTCTCCCTCCCAGCTAAGCAGCCAACATACGGCCAGTGCTCAAACACAGGACACTTTCCCAGCCTCTCATCCTCTCTTTTCCTGCATTTCCAACCCCTACTCATCCTTCAAGGTCCAGTTCCATGGTCACCTCCTCCAGGAAGCCCTGTCCAACCCCGTTTTCAGACAGAATTCATCTCTCTTGCTCTGTGTTCCCACCAGCCTCTGTGGAGGTCTGGATTTGGCCGTAGGGCCACCTGGCTTTGAAGCTCAGTTGTGTGTGTCTGTTGGCCCCGCTAGGCTAGGACTCCAGAATTGGCCTAGTCCTGAGACACCTCTGGGTGCCCAGGGTCCATCATGAGGTCTGGCACCAAGAAGGCACTCAATGTCTACTAGCTGAATGTCATCAAATTCCTCCAAAGAACAAAAGGAAACTTCCAAAACACCTTTCTGGTACTTAATACCTGAGGATGGGAACCAGGCAAAGCCTCCTTCAATCATTAAGTAAGAAGGATCTGGGGTGGGGGTTAGAGCTGAGTCTGGGCAGGTTGTGTGCATGTGGGTGGGAGAGGGGAAGTGATGGCACGGAGGTGGAGAGACAGGAGGCTGCTGTCGCCATCCGAGGGATGAGGAGGCGCTGCACAACCAGGCTGAGGGCCTTGGGGACTGACTGGATCACGGAGCGTGGAGAGGCACTTGAGGACATTTCCTGGCTTCTCTCTTGGTGATCAGGAAGATGGGGTACCATTCCCAGAACAGGGGAGCCCTTCAGGGAGAGCAGGCCTAGGAGCATGGTGACAAGTGCAGCTTGGGGTGTGAGGGACCCAGGGACCTTTCAGGGCACAGGAAATAAAAGAGCTTTATAAATATCAAACTCCTGGGCTCCAGGAGAGAGTCCCGGACAGCAGTGAGCACTGAGCTCTGACCGGAGGGCACTTGAGAGGAAGAATCCTCTGTGGCTGTTTTGCGCATCCCTGGCCCTGGCACTCTGTGCACATGACGAGCATGGGTAGGAATCTCACCGCGGGTTCAGTAGGCCCAGCAGGTCCAGGGGGGCCAGGAAACCCCTCCTCAGCTTCACCCTAAAGAGAACAAGATGTCAGTGGAGCACTGGGCACCCCTTCCTCCTGTCCCCTTCTCTCTCCAGAAATTATGCTCCTCTTCAGAGGAGGCTTATGCAGGAGTTTTACATACCTAATTTGTTGAGCATGTACCACATGCCAGGTAAAATTTTCCAGGTATTAGCTCATTTGATTCTCACCACTTCCCAGGGAGAAGGTCTACATCCCCATTATACACACAAACAGAGAGAAGGGTGTGGCAGGGCCAGACACGGGTGTCCCTCTCACCCATTACCTTGGGTGAGTCTAACATTCAAAATCATCCAAAAGATACATCAGAGTGGGTGCTCCTGTTACTGTCTTTGTTGTGTTTTTAAACCATTTGCTGAGGAATCAGGGTACCTATTTCAGCTCGTCACAGATT
>SJYV01034227.1:862101-884574 GCA_006410875.1 Neotragus pygmaeus | reverse complement strand
CCCCCCACCCTCCACCATTTGTTAAGCAGAATACATAGTCTTTGGACTTTGGGAGACAAAGGGACTGGTGTGTGATTCCTCTAGGGAAATACCAAAGGCAAAAGCAGAGAGCCATCCAGACTCAGAGTGAAGAGAGAGAGACAGAGAGATAACTGTCCTGCTGCTGCTTCCCTGGTGATAGAATGGCAACAGTCACTCCAAAAAGAGCCATTAATGCCATCCTGAGATGAGCTCAACCCACAGGGCCCCTAGAGGCTCAGGGGGACCAGAGGGTGGAGGACCAGGAGGAAGTTAAAAGGTAGAAAATGGACTCGGGTCCTAGATCCCTTGCAGGAGGACCTCTGGGGAATCACAAAAACCCCCATGAGAGAACAGTCCAACAATAAGACACCTTCCCCACAAAAGGCCCAGATCACAGTCTGACCAGCCACATAAAACTGTGCCATTTTCTCCAGATGGGCCAGGCTCTGCAGATGTTGAAAACAGCTGCTGGGAGGTGGGTGGTGATGAGAGAGAGGAGAAAGAAGTTAAGAAAATAGACAGGAAGTTCCTGTGCTTCCTTCCCTGCCTGGCTCCTGGTTGTATCTGTATTTTTATTGGATTTTTGATATTATGCTGGACTGGATTTTGGAAATACCTGTGAAAATAGGCTGTTTACCAGACAGTGACTGGGAGAGAAGTGTCTTGAATTTTCGTCCCAGGATAGGGGAAGGAATGAGCTGACACACCGTTCTTAGCAAAGGCCAAAGGTAAGAAGGTTCTGAGTTAGAGAAGGAAATGGCAGCCCACTCCAATATTCTTGCCTGGAGAATTCCAAGAACAGAGGAACCTGGCAGGCTACAGTCCATGGGGTCTCAGAGACAGACACGACTGAGCTACTAACACAGAGGTGAGAAACATAATATGTTTTAATTTGGCACCCTCCCATGTCCAGCATTTTAAACAACCGGCTTTGCAAGTGTAAAAGCCAACTTCCAAACAATACAGCAGACACACCTGCAATAAATCTGATTCTGCCCTGAAGGGGCTCAAAGGGCAGAAGAGGCTGTGCATCTTCACAGCAGGAGGGAGTCAGGTTCTGTGTTGAGAGCTCAGTATTCACCTCTGGAGAGGTCTGAGGACCGGCCTGAGCTGTGTCTCCTCCCTGTCCTGGCACATCCTTGGGGAGCATCTCAGGCCCTGGGACTCCCACCTCCTTTGTACCAGAAAGAGGGAGGCAGTCTCCATGGTGTTCAACTAAAACTCTTGCAGCCTTCTGCAGTGCCCAAGACAAGTCACCATCAAGTCTGAAATAAGCAAGCAAATGTACTACTGACTTACATGAAATTTACCATTCACTCACCTCTTCGGTGACACGAAGGAAGGCCCCATCCCCTGAGCCAGTGTCTGTAGTCGGGGAACCATCCACAGTCTGAACTGTCTCCAGTGTGTCATTCAGGATCTCACCAGATCCTACAGGAAGCAGGCATTTTTCAATGAATAACTGCACTTTGCAAGTGAAAAAGAATGATGTTTCTTTTCATCTATGACTTGAAAAGATGTTCGTAATACAGGATCAAGAGGGAAAAAGTGCTGCAGAAAGACAGATGCTGAAAGGCAGTATTGCAAGGTGGTTCAATTATAGGCTCCAGCATCAACTGTAGGGTGAGAACCCAACTCTGCCGTTTACCAGGAATGTGACCTGTGGCAAGTCATTTAACTTGTGGCTCAGGTTGCTTGCCTATAAAGAAGGGATTGTAATTCCTATCTCATAGGGTCATTTTGAAGAATATGTGTTACAAAGATTAATTAAGCTAACATAAGAAAAGCATTGAGGACAGTACCTGACATACAGTTAGCAATAGATAAATGTTCATTGTTAGTGTGGTTTCTATACATAAAAGGAAAAAAATATGTGTATGAGAATACATGTTTTATTATCATTAGATATATCAATATATAATTAATATATTATTATACACAACATATAAAATATACAGATACATACACATATATGTGTGTGCAGATAAACCACACGTACTAGGCTAAACCACAGTACTTAATATTGGTTTCCTCCAGAGGACAGGAGAGGAAACTACCCTTTTTTTGGTTCGTACAACTCTGCATTGATTGAACTGTTACCACAAGCACATATTTCTTTTGCAATTTAAAAAACAAATGGAGTCCTAAAGCAGAGAAAAAGACATTAAACTAACACAAATGCCTGCCTGTTATGGGCTAAGCCCCAGGCTAACTCGTGCCATGCACTCCTTCCTGGAATCCTCTGGCTGGCCCATCGGTGCTCCCTACAAGGACCTCCCACCACCTCACAGTCGGTGGGCAGAACCAAGGTAGGAGTCTCACGTTTTCAATATCCCCACTGTCACCCCCTGGCATGTGTCCTGCTCTGATCTGCATATTAGCACCTTGTGATTATTAGTCCCATTTTGCAGAGGAAGAACAAGGTCCCACACACGAGGCTGGCAGGGGCCCTGAAGCCAGCCGTTTACACACGTGCTGTGCTCAGCCATATCCCGCAGTAAGGACGGTGTCAAAGGGAGGTGCTGAACTATTCAAGGGAACCTGTGCCCATGTGCACTTTAAAAAACTGAGTGTCCTGGAGTCATCATCAGCCCCTCGCCAGTCACTCTTTCATTCTCCCTACTCTGGCCACCAGAGGGTGCTGTGCAAGCAGCCAGAGGGACCCCAGGCCTCTGCTTCCCCACCCCTTGAAGGATGAAGGTGAGGGTGGCTCAAATGTCCTATGCCGGGATGGTGTCAGTGACCCTTGGAATACAACTCTTGGGAGGCTTCCCTTAGCCAGAGTTGGGGCTCGGGGTCCAGCTCCTTCCTCTAGAGGTCTCTAGCCAGCTCTGCGGTTTCCGCTTGGCCTCTGCCTGCCACAGAAGGAATCTGGCAGATGCTGGGAACAGGCGGGCTGCAAAGCGAGCTCAGACTGGGTCCCACCTCCTACACGCTCACTTCTCAGTCTAGGAGAGGCCTCGCCTCCCAACCCCGCAGTCTCTGCCCTCTCCTTGCTCCTCTCTCTGAGATCCTAATCACCCCCTGGAGAGCAGCATCCGCAGCTCACGAACCACTTCCATACCCGCAGCGGCAGTATCATGCATCGAATGTAGTGGCAACATTCAACCCTCTCATCCACCCGGGAGGCAGGGGTTGTGAATGCTCCCAGTGGACTGAGGAGGAATCCAAAGCTTGGAAAGTTTGAGTAGCTTGCCCAGACAGCAAATAAGTGGCTGAGCAAGGCTTTCGTCTAAAGTGTCTTCTCTCAGCCAGCAGTCTTTCCATAGCTACACCCTGACTCCTTGCTGGTATTGTGGCTCTATTAAATTATTATACAGTTTTTTTATTCAGTACTGTATACCTTCTCTCACGAACAGACTTTCCAAGTTTACTTGCCAAAATAACATTCATTTACTGATGAAAGTAAAAGTGTTAGTTGCTCAGGCTTGTCTCACTCTTTGCAACCCCATGGACTGTAGCCCACCAGATCCTCTGTCCAGGGGATTCTCCAGGCAAGAATACTGGAGTTGTTAGCCATTTCCTTCTCCAGGGGATCTTCCTGACTCAGGGATAGAACCTGGGTCTCCTGCATTGCAGGCAGATTCTTCACCATCTAAGTCATCTTTTTAGACTTATAAAATACAGCAGAAAAAAGAAAATGAAGACCACCTATAATCATGCCACCCAGCGATAACTACTCACAACATTTTGTTGTATATCATTCTAACACACACACACATACAAACACACACACAGCTCTATGTGGCAATATATAGATATAAGTAGGATATATTCAAATTTAGGGTCATAGCACATATATAGTTTTAAAAGCTGCTTTTCCTACGGAGCTCACCATGACCATGTCCCTGGGTGATTAAACCTTCTGTGTCACCAGTTCTAGGGCCGCACGTGTGAATGTGGAGGAGGGGAGGTCTTGAACATAAATCTCGGTGCTCTGGTGTTGGTTATAACTTACTTCAATTTGAATGGCTACCCCTCTGATAAAGGGCAGAAAACGCAGGTTGATCTCAGGCTATGGGCACATGTCCAGCTGCTGCTTGGGGGATCTGTCAGATCCTGGACTTCTGCCGGGGCTCCTCTGTGTGGCTGAGCAATGGTGAGAGCCTTGGATGGGGAACTCGGAGGCCAGGCTTGCTGATAACCTCCTGGGTGTCTGCCATTCTCTGGCCATCCGTTAATTTCCGATAAGTGCCAACAGGAGTTTAGATGGCCTGATCCTCCGAGAGTCGGTGAGTTTGTGGCCAAGGCTGGAAAGAGTAGGGATTCTAGAGTCAGGCCCGAGTGCTGGCTCAGTTCCACCACTCACTAGCTGTGTGACTGTGGACACGTTGCTCACCTTTTCAAGCATCGACTTTTCCATCTGTAAAATCCTGGCTAACACTACCAACTAGGAGATGTGTTGTAGGGATTGGAGAGGAAGTATATAATACTTGGCACACAGTAGATATTTAATAAACAGTCACAATGATCACAAGCTTTTCACACTCCAGGCCCTCCTAGAGGGATAGAGTCTGGGGGTTAAAAGTTCTGGGTATCAAGATTAAACGCCAGCTCTGCCATTTATGAGCTGTACAGTCTCAGCTGGCTGACATCACTTCTCCATGACTTGACTTCTCCATCTTGTTTGTAAGGTGAGGATGATTGCAGCTCCTTACTCAAGGTTGAAGGGAATGTCAAGTGAGGTGCTCCACACACACATCATCTATACATAAACACATCACTCAGTCATCACTCAACATAACCCACTGAGTATGAAGGACTCCAGGGACTTGCCTTGCTCGGGGCTGCTGTGCGGGTCAGAGCTCAAGTTGCTGGTTTCCTTGGTCCCTTCAGGTATAGGTTCACCGGAAAGCTCTGCATCCTCAGAGGCAGGGGATGGAGTTGGAGGTGTGTGTATGGGGTCAACTTTTGCTTCTTTAGACTGCAGGGAGGAAAAATGCAACCCAAAAGGACTTACTTGGCATGAGAGCAGAAAAAATGGCAGTGAGTATCACTGGAGAAAACTATCTTCACAAAAGCTGAATAAACCCAGAAAGCCTTATCCTGCCTATTGTGCACCTAGGTCATCACTGATCTTCCCTAGTCCCTGAAAAAGGTGCATGGTGGGGTAATGAAATTTTGTTCAGTTAACAGTGGGACTCTGATACTCTTGGATGAAGCTCTTGGAGCACAGAGATCACATTCCTGTGATCCCTGCATCCCAGGCCAGCACGGAGGAGGTGCTCAGTAAAGATGTGTTAGAGGGAGGAGACAGAAGGAGCGAGGGAGGAAGGAAGGAAGAAGAAAAGACGGGAAAGAGGAAGCGAGGGAAGGAGGGTGGGAAGAAGGAAGAGAGGGAGCAATGGGGAGGAGGGCTGTGTTCAGTGAAAGCTGGATAAATCCCATCCCAGATGTGTACTGATCATGCATGCCTATGAAAATAAAAGGCAGGTATGGTTTTCTTTCTAGGAAACTTCAGATTCTGTGTAGCTTTTCCAAAGCCAATCTGTATCCTAACCACCTTTGCCAACTAGGAAAGAACAAACAAACAAAAAAATCAATAGTTGGAAACAACAGTTCCGAGACCTAGGTAGAAATCCCGATAAAGGGTAGCAAAGGTCGTCCCCAGACCCAGGATCCAATACGAGTTCCTGTGAACCAGGGCTCATCAGTGGTCAGACTGTCTCATCATTTTCTGAGCTTAAGGGACTGGGGTGAACAGAAGGATCCTGCCGACCAGTGTTGGATCTGTGGTAAGGACAGGAAATAACTAAGACATTAAGGTTTCAGGGTAAATTTCTTACCACAACCATCACTTACTTATCCTGACTAATAACAGAAGGCTATTTCCTTAATGTCAGAACCTAGTGTATAAATGATGAGTCTCTGGTCCATCAGAACAAGGAAGATTCTTATGGGCCCCATAACTTTAGGATTTAATGGTTCAGTTCTCATAATCAAACTCAGATCAAATCTCAACTCTCCTCTTATTAACTATGTTATGTTGAGTAAGTCATATAACTTACTGAGCCTCAGCTTCCTCCTCTATAAAATGGGGCCAATAATAACAACTTAAAAGGTATAAAATGCATGGAGGTGCTTGGTAGAGGGCCAGGTCCAGAGCACGAGCTCATAAATGGTAGCCAGCATCCCCATCACTAGATGTGATTTCTCTGGGTATGAAGGTAATAATGATTTTGCTCATCTGCACTTACAGTTTTTTCAGTAACGAATATGGAATATTTCTGTACTAAAAAAAAGATGTCATTTACTGTACTCGAAAGTTTCCAAGGTGAGAGCAAGGATGGAAGGCTTCAAGAAGTTGAGCCTTGAAGAATAAACCATTTCAGAAAGCAGGAATGGAGGAAGGCACTAGGTAAGAAGGGACAAAGCAGTGCCAGGGCCTGACAACCTGAGCATGGAGAGGGCTGGAGGAGTAGCAGGGGGATAAAGCCTGGGAGGCAGCAAGAGGGACGGGACTGGCTCTTAGATGAGACGTCTGGGCTTGTACAGGAGCAACAAACAGCATCCCTTGGGTATCAGGATGGGGGGATCCAGGCAGGTGTGCACTTTAGGGAGCTCACCCTGGTGTTAATGAGAGCACGGATCTGGGGGGTTGAGGTTTAGGCCAGGAGACCAGGCGGATGCACTAAAGAAGCCTGGTGAGGCAGGAACCAGGAGGGGTAGTGGGAGCAGGACGCAGACACGCTCCCATCCAAGGAGAGGCTGGGAAGAGCAGCTGTATGGTGATCCAGTAGAGCAGTAGGCACCTCTGCCCCGGTCAGGTCCTTTCCTCTCCTCTCCCTGCCAAGGGTCCAGGGGAAGCCACCTCACATGGTTCCCTGATGGGGCCGAGAAAGCCCGTGTTTGTCCTGGAGCAAGGCTGCTGGTGGCTGGAAGCCAAGTGGCTTCATAAGGGACGTGGGATTTGAGAAGAGGCAGGTGGGGCAGGTCAGGGTGCAGGAAACAGGACAGTCAGGAGAGGGTGGGCTAAGCTTAGTGACTCAATGTGGCAAACGCTGAGTTACAGGGAATCACTGACTCCAGCCTGTCAGCTAAACACCTCTTTAGACAAACTCCCACCAAGGCAGCCATGAAGCCTGGGTCCCAGGCAGAGCTGGTGAGCAGCCCTTGGTGGTCAGGGTCGGGGTCCTGCCTCCAACAGGCTGCTGCTGGTTTTCAGGGGTTAGTGTAGATGGAGAACCAGTGTGGCCTGTGACAAAACGGGAATGATGGGTCTTTACTTTTAAATTAAAATGTGGTAGTTTGCTGGCCCTCATTCAACACATATTTCTTGAGGCCCTACTGTGTTCCACGGCTTGGCTGATCCCTGGGATATGGAAATGAATTAATAAGAAGGGCGTCTGTCCTTGAACTGATGGACAATCCAGGAGACACAGACCCAGACACTACTCGCTGTGAGATTACAGGATGGAGAGCCACACGTGAGCAGTGAGGCTGACTCGGGCAGAGAGACTAATAAGCCAAGGTGGTCCTGAGGGATGGACATGGGAGCGCGGCCGTGGCCTCCAGTGAGGGGCTTTGGGCTGGACGGGAAGGGGTGGGAACTGGCCAGGTAGAGCTGGGATGGGGGAGGGCCCGCCTGGCAAATGAACTGCAGGAGCCAAGGCATGGCCGAGGGGTGAAAGGGCGGGGTGTGCTGGGGATCTGTGAGCCTTGGGTGTGGCTGGAAGAGAGGTCCTGGGTGCGGAGAGGAATCCTCTGCAGAGCTTTGTGTAAGACAGACCCTCGATCTCACTCCATTCATTCACGAATCTGAACGTCTGGGCATGCGCCCAGGCAAGGGGCTTTTTTTAAGACCGTCTCCTAGTTCTGCCCCCCCCAAACAAACACACACTATATATAAACACATACATACACACACAGACATATACACACACACTCAGGACTCTGATGCACAGCCAGGGCTGAGAACCATAGGGTATTAATTCTAACTCAGCAAAGACAGAACTTTCCAGAAATGGAAAGGTGTGTCAGCCGACACTGACTTAGCAGGAGGAAGAACGGGGCAGCAGGGACTCCTACCCTAAATGGGGAAGGAGGTGAAGAGGGGCTGGCTTTTTAAGTCCCTGACCGCTCAGGCAGTCCATGATTCAGTCTCAGGGTCATGGTTTGTATCTTAGAGGGTGGCAGGTTGCAAAGGGTGAGGACAGGGAAGTGAGATTCATTCTAAGAGAAAAGCCAGATAGAGAAGGGAGGGGAATGTCTGAGCCCAAGAGGGACATCCCCCGGTCCTGGGGCAGGGAGCCAGGGAGGGGAGTTTTCTAGGGGAGGGTGAAAGAGGGGGCAGTCCCCAGTTTGAGGCTGGCGTGACTGACAGTGGCCTGGACCCAGGCTGGAAACCCGGCTCTGCGGCCTCCGGACTGCACACCCTCAGGCAAACCTTTGCACTCCCGTGTACCTCGGAGCCTCCTCCGGGGAACGAGAGGAAAACACCGCCCTGTAACCAAGGAGGTTACAGCCCTGCCTGACCAGCCTCCACCTCCATGGCATCCCATGCTCTTAAGCCCCACTCCAAGTCCATCCCTCAGGACCACCTGGGCTTATTAGTCTCTCTGCCCGAGTCAGCCTCACTCCTAGCTGTGAACTGGTACACTGGGGGGCAGCATCAGGCCAGAAAGCCTAGAGCACCATGGCTCTGTGCCTGCTGCCCTTCGTCCTGGACGTGCCAGTGGGATGGCCAAGGGATGATGGGCTCATGGGATTGCAACACTGCTCGGCACAGCTACCCCGAGTCACCACCCAGGCAGGCATCTTGGGCCCTTCACTTTCTCCATCACAGCTACCCCTAGATTGGCTGTGGTCCCGGGGTGGGGCACCTCTGCAAAACCACCCAGGCCAGCAGCACAGGGTCATGGCCAAATCCTTGATGGGGCCTAATGGGACTTGTGCTCTAGCCTCAGCTCAGCCACACACCCTAGGCCCAGTCTCTTTCCTTCTTTGGACCTCACAGTTGGTTCAGTAGTACCAAGGGCAGTTTTCCGTACATCTCTGAACAGGAAGAGGTGACCGTTAAGCCCCTCTCACAGTAACAGACTCCGGTCCTATTCTGCCCCACCCACACCTCTGTCACCGGAGGTCTATGATTTATAGCCTCTGCCTTCTTTCCAGCTCCCTGCTTTCTTCCATCAGAGATGTGTCCATAGACTGAGCCAGACCAGTCTAGGAGATGGCTGGGGTTTCCGTGTTCAATGACTCAGACACTGCTGGCTGTTTTTATTAGAACAGGCTCCTCTCCACAGTCTGATTCAATGCTTTCAAAACCACTTCCTTGTCTCGGCCACAGGGCACATTCCCAAGAGGGAGGAGGCCCACACCACTGGAAAGGTGGCTGCCTTTCCCATGGGACCAGAAGCTCCTAGGAGGGCTCTGCATCTCACAGGAGTGAGGGCCTAACTTCCCTCTCACAGCCAGAGCCCCGAACAAGTGTAACAACAGCCACTGCCCTTGTGCCAGGCACTGGGCCGAGACCTTTTCCTTGCACAGCCTCACTGGACCTCGCAAGGACCTCACAAGATAGCACTCTGGTTATTGTTTGGTGGAAGAGGGGCTGAGGCTCAGAGAGGCTGAGTAAGTCACCTAAGCTCACACAGCTGGGAGGCGATGGAGCAGAGGTCGCCTTTGGAAAGCCCTCCCCTGGTCACAGCACAGGGTAGCACCTGGGTATCGGCGTTCCCCTACACTGAGAGAAGTGAAGTGAAGTCGCTCAGTCATGTCCGACTCTTTGCGACCCTGTGGACTGTAGCCTACCAGGCTTCTCCATCCATGGGATTCTCCAGGCAAGAATACTAGAGTGGGTTACCATTTCCTTCTCCAGGGGATCTTCCTGACTCAGGGATCGAACCTGGGTCTCCTGCATTGAAGGCAGACACTTTAACCTATCAGCCACCAGGGAAGCCCCTACACTGAGGATTTTGCAAAATGCCCAAGGGCCAGTATTTTCCTGACTTCCCCAGGCGAGCTGTCGAATGAAGTCACAGATGTGAGGACAGAGACTTCAGACCGAGACTCTGGGTCCTCTTGGACAATGCCTAGCCCTCTAAAAGCTGGACAAGATAGCACAGCACCGTGCCCAGTACTCACTGGGGCTTGAGTGTAGGTGGCCGCTTCCACGATCTCAGCTACTCCATCCATCTCCTGGAGCCCGCTGGCCTCTCCAGATGCCTGTGTGGAGACAAATCATGCGGGCAGAGGGGAAGAAAAGTTTATAACTGGGGAGTCATAGAAACAGACTCCTATGGAGAAACAGGGTACATGTAAAAGGAAAGATGTAGATGGAGGTGTACAGAGAAAGTGGGATGAAGGGGAAAGCATGGGATTTAGCTGTTCTTTTTGTCTCTTTCCACATTTTATTGCTCAAAAAGTACAATCAATGTAGTCTCTCCAATATACCTACTTACGTTTTGCCCAAGTGCCCTCTTATCTTGATCAAAAGGCACCCCCTCTGTGGTGACTGTCACCAGAATTTCTCACTGGGAACTACTACATTTGAAGAACACCCTCCCCTTGTTACCTGGTCTTCACAATTAGCCCCCTGATGGCAGCCAGGACACGGTGTTCCATGATTTTGTAACCTACTTGTGGACCCTTGGATTGTTTCTGTTTGTTCAATATTAATAGCACCATAGAGATGAAGCAATATATACACACAAGTTTTCCCTTCTCCCAGCATCATGGGAATGCCAAGCTGGAATCATGGACTCGAGGAGAGCAAATATTCTCCCAGGGCCAAGTTCTACCTCTGAGGGGCTGGCTTTCCAACTACACTGGCAGTATTTTTTACTGAATAAATGAAAGCAGTTTATGCTTGGCTTTGGGGCTGACAGACAGAGGACCTGAAGGTCTGCGACTCTTGCTTGTCACTGATCAGGTATCAATTCCTTCCTGACCGGCTTCCTAGTCTTTCTCTTCCACCTTCCTGCCCCTGCCTGACTTGTAGAATTTGGGTCTGAGGGCCAATTACATNACACACACACACACACACACAGTTTAGACATGTGTTTGCATAATCAAAGGGTTCCCACTTTGGGAGTACATTTGAGGACACACACATACACACACACACGTTTAGACATGTGTTTGCATAATCACTCAATGGGTTCCCAGGTGGTGCAGCAGTAAAGAATCTATCAGCCGACGCAGAAGGCCCAAGCTTGACCCCTGGAGGAGGGCATGGCAACCCTCTCCAGTGTTCCTGCCTGGAGAATCCCAGGGACAGAGGAGCCTGGCGGGGTACAGTCTACGGGGCCATGAAGAGTCGGACACAACTGAGCACACAATGAATGAATCACTCAACACTGGCCACTCTCTGAGGTTTAGCCCATCTCTTAGCCAAGAGTCAAGAAACACAGCTTCCAACCACCTTCAATGACACCAGCACAGTCTTCCCAGAACCTGGGCTGGGCTCAGTGTCAGATGGCCGAGGGGAACCACCTCCAGGGCAGCCCCTCAGGCCCGCCTCCCACACAACCTGATGATACGGCTTCTTCAACACTGTTCTGTGCTTCTGTGTAATCCATGATCCGATGCCTAATCCAGCTATCTGAAAAACAGTTTCGTTCATCCCATAAACAGCCACAGAATGCCTGCACCGCCCCACCTCCTTAGACACGCAAACAGGCAGCACCCCGTCTCCAATGCAGCTCACGCTCAGGCGGCTTTCTCTGTGCCTGTCAGACACTGTTTCTCATGTGCCACCGAAAATCCCTCTTTTCCTGCCATTATGCCGTTATAACTAAACCAGATTTTTTTTAAGGCTTTTAATGCATAATTACTTTTTTCTTCTGTTCTCCATCTGACTCATAGAAAATCAACATTTCTAAACTTCAGATTCCCAGTTCTCAGTGTAAATGAAGAGACTACATTTTCACAAGCACTACTCTTGGGGAGTGCAATACTGTCCTTGTAATTTAAATGGTGAAAATTGCACTTTTAATGAGATAATCAATTACCACCATTCATGACTAAAGATATCTCTAGCAGTAATACCAGCAACATAGTATTTTTAGTAAGGCTGCTGTAAAAGAAATACCAAATACATACTTTCAATATGCACAGATATTTTAATATGAATGAATATTTTAAATCAATCACATCAAGACTTCCTCTCCCATTTCTGGTATACTTTATCAGAGGATTATTAACAAAGGAAAAATTTCACTTATTTAGGCCAGCTGTAATAAGAAAAACTTTAATCTTTCTAGGGTCACAAAATGGAATGGCACAGCAAACGGCAGGAACCCAGTCCTGTCCCCTAACAGACTGAGGCCTGGCGAGCATGCTTCTGCTGCACGGTCCATGCGTGAGGCGTCTGCGTGTCGCAGCACCCCGCTCCCACAGCTGCACTCCACGCCTACATCCTGCTCCCGCCACTCCACTCAGACCAGCCATCACACGCCACTCTAGAACAACACACAGGCTTCCACTCCGCAGACTCCACATGGACCACGGCCAGCAGCAACACAGCGTGAACCCTATCGTGTCTTTAAGTGGATAATTTACCACACGTAACCTGCAATATAAAATTTAATAAATCTAAGTTTAAATATGCAAGCAACTGATCCCGTAATATAGATATCTGACAGCCTTATGAAAATCTGACTGAAGTCACATCTGTAAACAAGCATTAGTTGACGCTGTGAATTTCACAACAGCCTGGCAGGACATGGACGCTCTCCTAAGGCTGATCCACTGGCTCCTCTATCCGACCTGCCTTAAGAAATTCTCCCTGCAGGCAGCCCCTTCCCAGAGGTGGCCAGCTGCCTGTAAGCCAGCAGAAACTGCCTGCATGGGGCACCATGTCAAGTGCAGGCCCACCACACCGCCACGTGCCCCCTTCCGCCCCTCAGCCATCTTCCCGCCACACACCACAACCTTCTGACGCAACAGGTCAGCCCGAATCCTTTGATCATCTGCCTCCTGGGCTCACCCGCCCGCCCACTCTCCCCACCTGCCCAGGCACGCCGCCGCNGTCACCTTGCAGGTACTCAGTCAATCCTGGAGGGAGAGGGAGGAGGGAGGAAGGGGGAAAAGGACCCATTTTTTTTTCCCTGCTTACCACCCCCTTTTGAGGAACTGATTCATTTGCCAAGCATTAAAGCTAAATTTAGGTTTGTTTTTATAAGAATTTACATTCAGAATGTCTTGGAGCTTTAACTTTTATTTTAGAATCCTGACACCCTTTCTTGGCAGGAAGTCTGGAAACCAGGCCAGTGACTGGCACAGCCATGGAAGAACCTAACACCTTAGAAGAAACACAACCCCCTCCCCTCCAACCAATCCTCCACCATACACCAAAGACATGGCTGAAGTTCTCAAAAATAATAACAAAGCCAAAAAGCTCAAAATAGGACTTGATGCAGCGCTTGCCAAGATAAGGGATTTCAGAGACTCCAAGACGTTTAGGGTGAAAAACTGCCTGGGTGCCGGGCCCGTCTCTGGCTGCTGGGGCTTCAGGGCCCACTGTGGGGGTGATACGGAGAAGTGGGGGGACTCACTGAGGATTCTTCAGCTTCGCACATCTCCTCGGGAGTCCTGGGGTCAGGGTGGATGACGAGCTGCTGTATGGAACCCTAGAGGGAAGCAGAGGGGTCAGAGGCCACGTTTACAGCACAAGGGCCACTGGACACATGACCGTTTTTATACAGAGCAGAACCAGTGAAAGGACAGGAGTGAGAAGGGCTGCCCGAGGCCGTGAAAAGAAAACCATGCCATCTGCAGGCCTGCTCTCATTAAGGGGCACTCTCCCTGGGACAGTGTAAAATGAGCCCCACTAACCAGAGAGGTCCTTGGAGAGCTCAGTATTCAAAGTGCAGAATAACAGCAGCCTCCTAACAGGTCCCCAGGTCCCTAACTTGTCAGCAATGAACCCTAAAGTACACGCCTCCCCCACCAGAAAGTGTCTCTCCCCCACGGCTCAAAGCTTCCCAGCTGGAAGGACTTGTCCCCAGAGCAGCTGTCAGCCAGGCTCCCTGCCTCCACTCTGCCTCCCCTCCCTCCCCCAACAGCCCATTCTGCACATGTGGTGGTGGTGTTAGTCACTCAGTTGTGTCCAACTCTTTGTGACCCCATGGACTGTAGCCTGCCAGGCTCCTCTGTCCATGGAATTCTCCAGGCAAGAATACTAGAGTGGGTTGCCATTCCCTTCTCCAGGGGATCTTCCCGAGCCAGGGATTGAACTTGGGTCTCCTGCATTGTGGGCAGATTCTTTACCATCTGAGCCACCAGGGAAGCCCATCTCCAAGTGAGAGTTTCAGAACTGTTCATTGGATTCTACCTTCTTAAAATCCATATTCCACTGTATTACGGATAAACCCAAACCCCAGCCCAGTCCTGTCTTGAGTCATTTGAGAAGGTATCAGTAAGAATCATTTTCACTCTTTACTTTCATGCAGAAGGACATGGTAACCCACTCCAGTGTTCTTGCCTGGAGAATCCAAGGGATGGAGGAGACTGGTGGGCTGCTGTCTATGGGGTCGCACAGAGTTGGAAATGACTGAAGCGACTTAGCAGCAGCAGCAGTAAGAATCAAAGTGAAAGTTGCTTAGTCTTGCCCGACTCTTTGCAAACCCATGGACTATACAGTCCATGGAATTCTCCAGGCCTGAATACTGGAGTGGGTAGCCCTTCCCTTCTCCAGGGGATCCTCCCAACCCAGTAAGAATAGTGGTGACTAAATGAATGACTACAATAACTTGGGATTTGCTTTAGAATGGCTCATTCACAAAAATTCATTTTGACAGTAAAATCAGTCTTCTGATATTTTTTTCAAGGCACATTGTCCCAAAGGAGAGAGAGCAACTACCTCACACTCTCTCATCTCAGCTCTTCCACCTTTGCAGAAATTATATGCAGCTGTCACCTTTTTCCAAAGATAAAATCACTGAAAGAAATTACAAAACTTACCCTTTTTATAATGCCTAAAAACAGACAAAGTGCTTTCACACAGGCTAGCTCACATGATTCCACAACCCTATAGCCTAAGTTTTCTAATCCCCACTCACAGATAAAAAAACACAGAGAGGATCAGATAATTTAGCTGCTGTTGAAAATCATCAGGCTACACTGAAAACTCAGGAATAGAATCTAAGTTCTGAGTTTCGAGACTAGCTTTTGTCCCACCAGCATGCATGCCTCTTTGAGGACATAAGGATAAAATGATAATAAGAACAGTCGCTTGTGTTTGCTGCAGTGTCCAGCAGCCTCCTCATCTGCAAGACTTGAACTCACAGTGAATCTCTCCAGCCCCGTAGCTCCTGCATTGCCCACAAAGATTCCCGCACTGGGCTCGAAGGTCAAGGCCTGGGAGGACCTCGGAAAGGGGATGCGGCCATGCTCCTCGCAGTCCACGAGGAGGGTCACTTCCTCGCCCTGGACGACCACAGCAAAGTAGTTCCACTTGTGGGTCATCACGGGCACCAGGAAGGCGGCGGCCTCGCGGGACACCTGGGAGCTAGGCTCCGTGTAGTAGAGGATGACCCGCTGGCGGCCGTCCTCCACACCCGAGAGCCGCAGGCCCAGGTAGATGACCTTCTGGAAGGCGTCCGTGATGGCAAAGAGCACACCCCCTCGGGGGCTGCTGGGCTTCACTCTCACGCTGATGGCGAAGTCCCTGAAGAAGGTGGATGGGATGAGGGTCCTGGCCGGGCGGCCGACGTTGGCACCAGGCCCAAAGCTGTAGGCTGGGAAGCCACCATAGCCAGCGATAAAGGACACAGAGGAGGGCAGTGGGACGCCGATGAGCTCCGTGAGGTCCAGGGGGCCCCGGGAAGCCGATTCTGCAGGGAGGGAGAGAAGAGGCCGTGCTTCACACATACATTCCTCTCTGCTTGGAAATGAGGAAATACACTCCGGAAATGAGATGGGATCCTTCAAGAACCCCACTGCAGCATCTTAATTATTGTCAAACTCTTTTGACAATGACCCATAATAAGAAATACATTTACATGGCCACCCAATATGCACGTTTAGACAAATATATATCTGTAACCCTGAAACAGATGTTTCATAAAACATAATTTACTTTTAATACTCACCAGGCACTATGATGTTTTCCTTTTCATTTAACAATTCTTTGTCTCTTCTATTTTATTAAAAACATGCTGGAAACAACCTACTAAATTGATTTCATTACCCACGAACAAATCATGATCAGCAGTTTGGAAAACATATAAGAATATTTCTAGAATATTTCTACAATGTTCCCCCACATCAACATAGGGATTTCCCCCATTTCTCTCTGTAAAATTGGGCAGGTTTGTTCTGTTGTGTTTTGAGTGAGGTCTACTGTTCAAGTGTCTCAGGATGTGGGGGGAAAGCTGGGACAAAATGAAGTGGTCCCAGACCTTGTTACTGTTACTTCTAAGTCACTTCAGTTGTGTCTGACTCTGTGCAACCCCATAGACGGCAGGCCACCAGGCTCCCCTGTCCCTGGGATTCTCCAGGCAAGAACACTGGAGTGGGGTGCCATTTCCTTCTCCAATGCATGAAAGTGAAAAGTGAAAGGGAAGTCGCTCAGTCATGTCCGACTCTTAGCGACCCCATGGACTGCAGCCCGCCAGGCTCCTCCATCCATGGGGTTTTCCAGGCAAGAGTACTGGAGTGGGGTGCCAGTGCCTTCTCCGGGTGCCAGACCTTAGGACAAGTGAAATTTGCATCATTGTCATGCATTGTCACCTCCCTTTGTCACTATCGTCATTATGACAGCATCACCCACATTCCCTGATCTCTTATTTAAGGGAATGGCAACCCACTCCAGTACTCTTGCCTGAAAAACTCCATGGACTGTCGCCTGAGAAGCCTGGTAGGCGACAGTCCGTGGAGTCGCAAAGAGTCGGACACGACTGAGTGACTTCACTTCACTTCAAGCTCTTCACGTACATTAGCTCATTCACCCCTCACAACGCTGTGAGGATCGGTACTGTTACCCCATTCTGTTCCTGAGAGAACTTGTGTGTGTGTGTGTTCAGTTGCTCAGTTGCACCCCACTGCAAGCCCATGGACTGCAGCCCCCAGGCTCCCCTGTCCATGGCATTCTCCAGGCAAGAACACTGGAGTGGGTTTCCATTTCCTACTCCAGGGCATTTTCTGAACCCAGGGATTGAAACTGCATCACCTGTATTGGTAGGTGGATTCTTGACCACTAGCACCACCTGGGAAGCCCCAGAGAGAACTTAGAGAAGGTAAAAAATTTGCCCAAAGTAAGCTCATCAGAGGTCCAAAGCCAGAGCATCTGACTAAAGAGGCTCTTAACCACCACCCCTTGCCGGGAGAAATATAGGGCTCCATTGTGGTGGCCTGGAGAGGACTTAGGCTCATGAGCCTTGAGCCACCCAACCACTATTCCTGGGAGAAGGCTGCAGGCTGGCTTGCAGTGACCTGCACCCACATGCACCTAAAGCGATGAGATAAGAATGCAGGTCCCAGGGAGAGGTGGACAGGAACCCTGCAGATGGACAATAGACAAAAACTGCATTTGGAAAAAGCAATGTTTGAAAAAAGGAATGTAAGATTGTCATTTTATTTAATCTGTTTAGATTGATTACACATTGAGATGGTAATTTGGGGAAACTCTGGGCTATATAAAATATATTATTAACATTTTTAAGACAAGAATAACATGAGGAATAGGCATGGGCCCAGCACCCCACTTAAGAAAGGAAATATCAACTCAGCCGAAGCTCTCAGGAACTCTCTGATCCTTTCCCCCTGCCCATGCCCCAGAGGCAGCCACTCTAGGGGTCTGGTGTTTATCATCCCCAAGCATGCCTTTGTGTGTTTACTACATAAGTATATGTCTCTAACAGAACGCAGCACTGCAGTGCCTACTCCTAACCTCATATAAGTGTTGACAGGCTGCACGTATTCTGGAACTTTTTTTTCCCACTCAACATTGTATTTTTGTGATTTATCCCTGTTGAGTGTGGCTCCAAGTCTCATGTTTTCATAGCAGTATCCTATGTATAAATAAGTTGCTGCGGATTACTTCATCTATCTGCTGATGGAAAGTGAGGTTTCCCATCACTATTACAACCACTGCTGCTATGGACTTCTTATTCACATCTCCTTGTGCTTACCTGTTCAAGTGAGTCCACCACTTAGGGGTGGAATTATTCAATGATATGGACATTTGCACCTGTAACTTCACTTAGTATGGCTAAATTGCTCTCTTAAGCAACTGTGCCATGTAAAAAAAACCTGATATATAAACAACAAATAACATTGTATAAGTTTAAGGTGCACAAAGTGTTGATCTGATACCTTTGTATATTGCAATATGATTACCACATTTGCATTAGTTAAGGTCCACATCACAAGCTATAATTATCATTTCTTTTTGATGCAATTATTATCTTAATTATCATTAAGACGCAACTGTGCTATTTTACATACCCACCAGAAGCATGTTCCTACCAACATTTAGGGGAGGTACAGAGATGAGATTTGGGGAGCAGTCCATGGGGCTTTTGAACTACAGTGATGATGTTATTTCTTAAACTAGGTGATATTCGGAAGGATTCCTTGTAGTAGTCTTTGTTAAAAACTGTCATGGTAAATATTTCACAACACTAAAGAAAGTGATTATTGCATCTTTAGCAAAAGGGCAAGTGTGGTCATGTTGAGGCCTTGATGAGAAGGCTTCTCTGCTCATCTGTGCTCTCAGGGTCCCCAGCACCTGGGCACCTGGCTGGAGAGGCCTCTTGGTCTAGACCCAGCAGCACTCTGACTCCCCAGCATGCCTGATGATGTCCCTGCAGTGCCCCAGGCCAGTGTAGGTCCTCTCCCCTCTATGTCAAATGTTCTTCCCTCTACCACCTCATCCCACTGGCTATTTTTACCAGAATAACTCCTCATTCTTCCTCCCCCGGAAATCCCTTGTTTCCCCTCCTGACCTACGTCCTCCTCCTTCAAAACACACTAGGGTCCCCCACTTTCACCCCCTGTACACTGCAGGTCACTGTTGGGTCGCTTGTTTCTCTCTCCATTGGACCACACCATTCATCTCTATGTTCCTGCAACCAGCTCAGTGCTGAGGAATGAATGAATGAAAAAAAATGAACAAATAAATGAAATTCAACCTCTTCAGTCTACAGAAAGAAGGCAAAACTGAGGTTAAAAGAGGGAAGGGGTTTGGCAATTATAAATAGACCTGATTCTCAATCCAATGCTTTTTCTGTCCAGTTTGCAATTTGTATTGAAAAAGAAAGTAAAGTATAGCAAACCCGAGAAGGCAAAAATAAGAAGAATCACAAATTTGGTTAAATTTAGTGACACACAAATTTTTTAAGTTCTGCATAGCAAAAATAAATTCCCACAGTGTCAAGTAAAATCCCAACCTTGACAAAAATATTTGCTGCATATATCACAGACAACAAACAAATTACCTTAATTACACAAAACAAATGAATAAGCAGGAGGTCAATAATCCAAAGATACTGGGAAAGATTGAAGAAGGAAGAAGGAGATGACAGAGAATGAGACCGTTGAACAGCATCACTGATTCAATGGACGTGAGTTTGAGCAAGCTCCAGGAGATGGTGAAGGGCAGGGAAACCGGGTGTGCTGCAGTCCATGGGGTCGCAGAGTGGGACATGACTGAGAGACTGAAAAACAACAAAATAATCCAAAAGAAAACATGGGCAAAGAATAGGAAATGCTTTCCACAGTAAAAGGAAAAAAAAAAGGCTATTAAACATATGAACAGACACTTAGCCTCATTCAAAACAAGAAAGATACAAGGTAAGATTATAAAGAGACAGCATTTTCCCTGTCAGACTGGCAAAGATCAAAATGTTGGATAACATTCTGTTTAGCAAGGGTTTGAGGGAACAGGCCGTTGCATGCACTGCTGGTAGAAGCGTAGAGCGGATAACATCTGTGGGAGGAGCGCTTTCACTATATTTATCAGAATTAAAAGTGCATATGTACTCTTTGACGCAGTGGTTATACTTCTATGAATTTTTAAAACAGATAAAATTATATACGTGACATATAAGGAACTTAAAAGAATATCCGTTGCAGCACTGTTTAAAATGTATCTGAACACATCTAAACCATTCCATCTTGGAGTTCTCGGGGAATGGTTAAATAAACACTAACGTTTGTTATAGTCAATGCAATCCAGTGCAGCCTTTATTTATTTTTAAAAAATATTTATTTATTTGGTTCCCTCAGGTTTTAGTTGATCACGCTTAGTTGTGCTGTGCCACGTGGGATCTTGGTTCCCTAATTAGGGGCTAAACCCACAATCCCTGCACTGCAAGGCAGATTCTCAACCACTGGACCACCAGGGAAGTCCGCTTGTGAAGCCTTTAAAAAGGTGTGATTCCTTAGGTATTAATATGAAACAAGAAGAGCCAACTCATTGGAAAAGACCCTGATGCTGGGAAAGATTGAGGGCAGGGGGAGAAGGGGGCAACAGAGGATGGCATCATCGACTCAATGGACATGAATCTGAGCAGACTCCAAGAAACAGCGAAGGACAGGGAAGCATGGCAAGCTGCAGCCCACGGGGTCACAAACAGTAGGACACAATTGAGCAATTGAACAACAACAGCAGCAAGATGTATTAATTAGAAACAAACAGAAAAACAAGGTTTAGAACAGAATTGCTATCCATTCAGTTCAGTTCAGTTCAGTCACTCAGTCGTGTCCAACTCTTTGCAACCCCATGAATCGCAGCCCGCCAGGCCTCCCTGTCCATCACCAACTCCTGGAGTTCACTCAGACTCACGGCCATCCAGTCAATGATGCCATCCAGCCATCTCATCCTCTGTTATCCCCTTCTCCTCCTGCCCCCAATCCCTCCCAGCATCAGAGTCTTTTCCAATGAGTCAACTCTTCGCACGAGGTGGCCAAAGTATTGGAGTTTCAGCTTTAGTATCATTCCTTCCAAAGAACACCCAGGACTGATCTCCTTTATATAGAAAATAATATTGTCAACCTTACATGATGTTTAAAACTTTATTTATTAACTGAAAGTGTTGCTTATGATAAAACTTGCCCAAATGCTACCACTGAAAAGTCACTGATTATGCCAATACAACAAAGGTAACCACATGTGTTTGAGGAGGGCAATATGCCATATACTCACTGAAAAAAAGAAATACACAAACTAAGCAAAACCCGTGCAATAAACATCTGAGACTCTGAANACAGTAGTAGATATAATGGTCATCTGAGTTAAATTCACCCATTCCAATCCATTTTAGTTCACTGATTCCTGAAATGTCAATGTTTACTCTTAGCATTTCCTATTTGACCACTTCCAATTTGCCTTGATTCATGAACCTAACATTCCAGGTTCCTGTGCAATATTGCTCTTCACAGCATCAGACTTTATTTCCATCACCAGTCACAACCACAGCTGGGCAGTGGTGTTGCTTGCACTCCATCTCTTCACTCTTTCTGGAGTTATTTCTCCACTGATCTCCAGTAGCATATTGGTCAATGATAATTAATTACAGTTTCCACTTCATTTCTCTTAAAATAATGCCTGTCCTAAAAAAACAAAAAAGCAAAAATGGTTATAAAATGCAAAAAACATGTATTTTAAATAGTGAATATATTTCATATATTTCAATTTTCCCTTATATGTATTAATATATATATAACTTTATACATATATATTAATATATCAGTCTTATTTGAGAACTGCAGTAAAAGAGCATTCCATTTAAAGTTAACAGACAACACTTTGGTTATTTTTATTACATCACTTATTCCCCAGTAATATTGGCTTTCCAGGCAGAGATTTTGTCATTTATTTTGGTGTAATATAATCCATAATAGAATGAACTATTGGGTGCATATGGTTACAATCTTACACATATGTGGAAAAATCATTTTTTTCTTTATTTCATGCAGCTAAGAATCCACCATTGACTTAAAAATAAAAGGTTTTCGGGGAAAGAGAATACAGCTTCACTACTAAAGGAAAGTTTATAATAAATTTTTTAACGCCCAGTTAATGCCCTGTTGTTAAAAAAAGGAACTTTATTCAGTATAATAGTTTGTAGATATGCATATTTTATCTCTAAAATATTTGAAATCATGCTCAGAATTCTATGATGTATATTCTATTATGTTACCTTGGTTTCAAGTTTACTCAGAGAAAAACATTATAAGAGCAGGAATATCTTTGCAAGGCCATAAAAATGGATTGTATAAAAATAACTATTTCTAGCAGTACCTGTTCTCAGCTTTCACAAGTCAGTGGTTAACAAGCTATTGGAATTTTATCCAGTATATATTTTTTAGAAACTCTATATTGGCTATTTTGGTTTAAAAATCCCACTAAAGTTGGCCATTGCCATTAGTGGCTGTTTCAGCCCTTGTTTTAAATAAAATCATGTGTGTATGTGGGGTATATATATATAAATATGTATTTAGATGTATTTAGATGTATTTCTATATATACACCGTGTGTGTGTGTGTGTGTGTGTGTGTGTG
>SJYV01034227.1:842542-862013 GCA_006410875.1 Neotragus pygmaeus | reverse complement strand
TTGATCTCCTTCAGAATGGACTGGTTGGATCTCCTTGCAGTCCAAGGGACTCTCAAGAGTCTTCTCCAACACCACAGTTCAAAAGCATCAATTCTTCGGCGCTCAGCTTTCTTCACAGTCCAACTCTTATATCCTTACATGACCACTGGAAAAGCCATAGCCTTGACTAGACGGATCTTTGTTGGCAAAGTAATGTCTCTGCTTTTCAGTATGCTGTCTAGGTTGGTCATAACTTTCCTTCCAAGGAATAAGCGCCTTTTAATTTCATGGCTGCAGTCACCATCTACAGTGATTTTGGAGCCCAAAAAGATAAAGTCTGATACCATTTCCACTGTTTCCCCATCTATTTCCCATGAAGTGATGGGACCAGATCCCATGCTATTCATTGGAAGTCCATACATGAATATATATTAAATACATAAAATATATATTAGAATATCTCTAGAAAGATACACAAGAAGCTGAGGCCAGAGACTCTCCAGGGAAGGAAGCTAGTGGCTGGGTGACAACAGACTTTCTTCTCACTGGATACTCCTTTGTACTTTTTGAATTTTACCTCAAGGACATGATGTGAAAAATAGACATTTACATATTTTAAAGATATTAACTCTTTACATCCTTTTTTAGAAAGTACAAAATCTTTCCTTTATGTTTTTCTTCACTCAAAGATAGCCCATTTCTGTATAGAAAGGGGAAAAGAGTGAAAAGAAATGAAATAGAAATAAAAGCAAGCACCCCACTGAGATTTTGTTTCTCCCCTCCACAGTTTAAAGATGAAAACCAAATAAAGGCACGAGTACCCTGCTGACAGCTTTCTGTCTTCTCATCTGATCCAGTGAAAGCTTTTCCTCCAGCTCGTCTCCCTCTCCTACTGAGAACAGGAGAGGAAGCCCCTTTCCGGTGGGATGCTCCAGGTGTGCAGAATGTGTGGTTCCACAGTGGGTATGTGACTCAGGCCTCTCATCCAGAGTTTGTTTCTGAGTGGTGTTCCAAGGGTTCAAGGAACAGGTTGGGGTTCAGGGACTCCAGGACAGGGGTTGAGAGTTTTCTACCCAGAAGCCTGTTTAAACCAGCCCAGTGCTGCCATGTAAAGCAGTAAAGTCCAGGCCTCCACATGGCAATTTTGGGAATTCTTAGTTTCAGGAGGATTCTGCTTCAGGAAAAAAAAAAATTCACCCATCTAGCCAACCTCCTTATTTTATAGACAGGGAAATAACGGTCAAGGAGAGAGTTTCATGACCAGGACACACATCCAGGAAGTAACAGGTGGAGCAGTGAAGCAAGAATGGGCAGAGGGGGATGCGATTCTGCCCTGGGATGACTGCAACTGGTGCCCCTCCACGATGCCTGGGCTGCCCTAGCCACGCTAAGCACAGGCCACTGGAGGGCCAGCTCGAGAGTGGATAGAAGAGGCAGTCTGTAAAGAACTGCCTTGGCGCTGGATAGAACTGGGTTCAGATCCAGCCTGTGTCTTACCAAGCGGGCAGCTTTTGGGCAGATAACTTACTGGTGATGCAGGAATCTCCCACCCATCTCACATATGGTGACAAAATGAGATAATGGAGGAAAAGTACAAGTGCTCAACAAATACTAGAAACTGGTCTTCTGCTTGATCCAAAGGTGTAAGCTTAGTAAAAACCAAAGTCTGCAAAGAGATCCTTTCCTAATCCTACCTTCCCCCTGCTGCCCAGACCTCAGCTATGAGGGGGAGCCAGAGTGCAAGCAGCAGGCTGTAGGCCTTGCTTCCACTGGGTCAGCCCCAGGGGGAGCCAAGCCACAGCCTAAATGAGGCTAAGTCAGCCCCTGCTGTCCTCTCAGCAGCCCCCCTCCCTCCACACACGCTGTCCCACAGCATGCTGTGGTGCGGCAGGGAGCGACCCCTGGCCTGGAGTGACCCGTGCTTAGGGCTGCGCCTGGGCCTGCTGGCTCACTTCCCCTTGGCCTCTGGCAGGAGGGCCACCTGCTCAGGCAGCCACCAGGGAGGGGAGAGAAGCCAGGAAGCCAAGACAAACAGGCCCAGCAGCTAGGTCCATAGGCTTGTCCTGGGATGGCTCTGTGCTGGGTGGGAAGCGGGGGGATGGAGATCACAGCTGCTGGGAGGACGTTCAACCATCCTTGAGGGGCAGGACTGGAGGGGGTGGTGCTAATAGGGGACTGATCACAGAACTCTCTAGCCTCAGGAAGCTTGGGGCCTTTTGTGAGAGGGTACCACACTTCTCCACAGATAACTGCCTATCTCAGAGGACATCTGACCTCAGTCTTAATCTTACTTCATTAATGCACAGGGATAGCTTCATTTCTGGGCTTCCCAGGTGGCACGAGTGGTAAAGAACTCACCTGCCAATGCAGGAGATGCAGGAGATGTGGGTTCGATTCCTGGGTTGGGAAGATCCCCTGGAGGAGGGCATGGCAACCTACTCCAGTATTCTTGCCTGGAGAATCCCATGGAAAGAGGAGCCTGGTGGGCAATGGTCCATAGGGTTGCAAAGAGTCAGATACGACTGAAGCAACTTGGCACACAATCGCAGCTTCATTTCAATGGGGGTTTTTCAACTCACTTTTCCATTCGTGAATTTGATAACATTTGTGAAGCCCCCACACCATGCCTTGTGTGTCACTGGGGATGTGGGACTGAAATCAGCATCCAGGCTCTCAAGGAGTTCCTGGTCTAGATGTCTCTGTTAGCAGTCAACCATTTATGCTACTCACAAACTCCAGAGCCTTCAATGGCTCCCGAGCACCCTCAGAATCAAGTCAAAATTCCACTCAAGACGCCTTCTGATCCATCTCTTCATTCTCCCCCTTTTCCTGTTCTTGCCTTTGCTCACTCTGTCCCTTCTGTTGGTAACACCTTCCCCTATCCTCTCACAGCTGAATCTTTCTAAGCTCACTCAGCTGCACCCCAAGACCCCGGAGCTTCACTCCTATACTATACACAGAGCCACAGGCATGACTGCCCCATTCAAATCGCCACATGAGAGCTTGGCAGAGAGCAGGCCCTCAGAGCTGTGGCCTGAGGAAGGGGACAGACAGGTGCAACTGGGCCTCACTCTTCTCACGTCTTTGGTGTGGGCACTGGAGTACAGCTTTGCGGCAGCCCCTCCCGAGGGCACAGGGAAGAGGAATCAGACGGCTTTAGAGGTGGACTGGGCAGAGGAAAATCTGAATAGTCACCACATGGTGCAACTTTCCTCCCAGGGGTCCAAACCTAGCTTCCATGGAAACTGGGACAGAATTCTAGTGATGAAGAAACAAACAGGGCAGGGTTCAGGCTTTCTTTCCAGAGAGATGACAGAGGCCAGAGGAGGTGAAGAACTGGAACCCTTCCCTCTCCGCCTCTCCAGGATAGCTAACACCTCTCTTCCCCAAGCAGACCTCAGTTTCTCCTTCTGTATAATGGGCTGGTTCAGCCTTTCCATCTGTGGGGTCCTGAAGCAGTGCCTGGGGTTAGCCTGGGCTATGGAGCTTTGCCTCCTTAGGGAACTGAATCTGGCTTTGCAAAGCTCCATCTTCATCTCACAGATGAGTATCTGGGACCTGAGCCCAGTGCTCATGCTTGTCAGCCACAAGGGGACTGGGGAGCATTCCTTTGGCTCTAGGTCAAAGAGGGCTGCAGAGAGCCAGACAGGGAGGCTGAGGACACTGCAGGAACGCGCGCGGCAGCGGCCCCTGGTGGCCAGACAAAGAACTGCACCCATGAAACGCAAGAAAGGCTTCCTGGGCTGCAGCTGAGAGGGACACTGCCTGAGCCTAGGGAAACTGGGAGAATGCGGCCCCAACCACAGACTCAGAGTCAGGTCTGGAAGTGACCCAAAAGAGCAGGCCTGAGGTCAGCGGGGAACTGTGGACTAGCCAGGACTAGAACCCAGGTGCCTCCCTCCCATCCTCTGCCCCTTTCCTACCCTGGCTGTCTGGGAAGGTAAAGATGTTCCCCTCCCTACATCCCATTTCCACCTGCAGCTGTGAAGACAACAGAACACTTCAGACAGCTTAAACAGCAACGCACTGACTCCTCCCACTCCCACTGGGGCAGGCACCGGGTCCAGATGACCCCAGGTTACTGGAGCCAGCAGGCTAAGTATGCATAGGTAAAGTGCGCGCGTGACTGCCCTGGAGGCCCCAGCAGGGCAGCTCTCTCCTGGATTTCCATGCACTCAGAGGGGAGATCCCCAGTACCTCCCATGCTGCCTGCTGCGAGTTCACCAAGCCACAGACTTGATGCAGAAAATGTGCAGCTCACCATCTGGAGAAGGAGCTTCCTCCACCACATCCCCTTCCCACAGCGAAAGTCCATCCGGTTACTGCTTACGTATGTCCACTGTCCAGGAGCTCATCCCCCACTCCAGGGCAACCCTGGCCTCTGCTGGGCAAATCGAAGTCAGTAAGCTGAGGCATGTCCCCCTGTAGCCCCCACCCGCCTGGCTGGGCCTAACTCTGCCCTCTGGACCACACACGAGTCAGCCTGGACTTCCACACCATGGCTTCTCGGACATTATACAGGGTGGGACCCTGGCCTGGGAGGCAGACTCTTGCCACCAGCCCAATGTGGCAGTCTCCTTTCTCTCTGAGCCTCAGGTTCCTCATCTGTGAAATGAGAGGCTTGCATCAGATGGCTTCCAAAGGCCCTTGCCAGGTCTGAATGTCTCCAATTTTGCATCCTCCTCTCCCATCTGTTTTCCAGTTTCTCTAACCACTCTTAACTGCCGGTTCCTTCAGCCCACAGCCTTCGGGCCTGGAAGGAATGACTCCAAAAGGGACCAGCACAAATCCAGCCCTCCCCTCACAGATGTCTTTGCCTTTGGGCAGTGCAACCTGGCCAGAGGCGATGAGCACTGTGCCCAGGAAAATGTCATGGCTCTGCCTGGGAGGAAACATCGCCCCACCCAGCCTGGGGTCCCTGAGGCGCCCAGCTCTACCTGACTCCCTTCCCAAGGAAAATGCGTGCAACAGAATTCCTGCTGCAGGAGTTCTATCTGCACCCAGCAAAGATTCAAGAGGTTCTTAGAAAAACCTACCACCCAATGCATTTCTTAGAAAAAAGAACTGTTTCCCTGCCAGGGAAAAAAATCCTGGATCAACTTAGAAGGGAGACCTGGGCTTGCCAACAATCAAAGACCTCATTTTTCTGAATTACAGAAGAGCATTTTTCTACATGTAAACTTAGAACGCCTCTTTCCCTTTTCCGGTTTTCATATATAGTGCAAGAATTTTCCTGCTCAATGAAGTTACTGTATGAGCTTTCCTTTCTCTCGTGCGCGCTCTGTGTCTTTCTTTCAGGCCTCTGACCTCAACTGAGAAAAGGATGGTTTTGAAGGGGCCTGGAGGTGGTCAGAGACCTAGCAGGGTGTGGGCTCTGCAGCCTGGCTGCCCTGCCTGGCAGCTGGAAGGAGCTGGGTCCAGCTGGCAGCCCCAACAGGAATAAGTCAGCAGCATCTCCTGTGGTTTCTGAAGCATCCTCTCATCTGTTCCCTCTGCCAGAAGGGAGGCAAGATGGGGGTCATTCTCCCATTCGGCAAAGGAAGGAATCAAGCCCCCAAAAGGGGAAGTAATTCGCCCGAAGCCGCAGTGCAGAAGCCAACCTATTATAGCCCACTGCCTCCTGGCTTCCCCCAGGGCCTTCCATCTGTGACCCCACAGTCCCTGACCATCCCTCCACCTCAACACACTCCTCTCTGCATTCTGGTGGCTAGTTCCCTTCCTTCCCTGATATGCATAGACATGGGCTCCTGGGCATGGACCATGCAGACCCATCCTTGGTCCCCAGTACCCATAAAGGGATGAAAAGAAACGATAAGATCTGTGGCTAAGATTTACTGTGGGTGTGCTGCGTGACAGGCACTATTCAAAGAGCTTTCCACCATTTCTTCACCCTTGTTTCTTTATGAAGTAGATAATATTATTAACCTCATTTTACAAGACAGAAAACTGAGACTTGGAAAAGTCAATTACTGCCCCCAAGGCCATGAAGATAATGAGCAACTGGAGTCAGGATTCAAATCTGACTATGTAGTATGATGTGGTATGAAGGTCCCAGCCGTAACCACTCATCAGAGTCACCCAAGGAGCTTCTGAAAAGACAGAGATCTGCTCTTCCTGCCTGGCCCTATCAAATCAGAGTCTTCCAGAGTCTGGCCTGGGTGAGTCTAATGCCCTTGCCTGGTTGGCAGACACAGGTAAGGGTTAACCACCTGGGCTTTGGGAGCAGGACAACCTGAGTGTGAGCCCTAGGTCCACCACTAACTGGGGTGGGCAAGGCAATTGGCTTCTCTGAGCTGTAGACTAATCCGTAGAACAGGGCAACAATAAAAGAGACTGGAGAGAATGGACAACATTCTATTGTCCTGGAGAGAATGGACAACCCGACAAGGGCTGTGCTCAGCACGGAGCTCAGCGCATCAGGAGCACTCAGGACCCAGCGAATAGACCGCCTCTGAGCCAGGTACCCTTGTGGTCTCTGCAGTTCCCCTCACAGCCATCCCCCAACTGTTAGCCATTACAGAATAAATATAGAATTGGATAAGCAGGCCCAGAGACCCGGGAACTGACAAGTTGAGCCTGGAGAGTGATATGACTCTCATCCTGTGGCCAGGGCCTGCACCACCCACTACACACAAACAGACACACACACATACAGACACACAGACACAGACACACACAGACAGACACAGACCCACACAGACACACACACATCGCCCCCCCGCCCCCATGAGCTAGGCGGAACTGGCTCCAGCGTAAGAGCCACACTTGAGCCCCAGGAAGCAGGCAGTGTGTCTTGCTCTTCTGCTGCAGTGAGGGCCTTCAGGGCCCTTCCTCATGGCCTTCCCTGAACCTGGGTTTAAAGCCACCGCAGGGACCACATGCACCAAGTGGTACAGCAAAGGCTGGCAGGTGTGGGCGGGCATGAGGGCCATGGGCATCTGGAAAGAGTCTTGCAGTAACTTCTCTCAGTTTATGGCCCATCCTTTTCCATTTGGGAAACAAAGCCTCTTTGAGTGTGATGGAGGCCTGGGCTCCTGAGGATGACATCAGCTGCGGTGAGTCATCTCTCCGGGCAGCAGCTCTGGAGGACTCAGCCCCTAGCTCTGCAAGGAAAACTCACTGGCCTGGAGGAGAAGGGGCCTGCCCGGGGCACACGAGGGGGACCGGAGAGGAATCAGTGGTGACCTGCTGGGAGCGGGCAATTTCAGGAGCTCCTGAAAATGCCTGGCTTGGCACTGCAAGGGGACACAGAACCAAGGCTGGCAGCGTGGTGGGGTCAGGACAGATGTGTGGACCAGATGGTTCCTAACTGTTCCCGGGGGCAGGGGGGCAGGGGAGGCAGGGGTGCAGGGCAGGATGTGGAGGAGAGATGTGTATAAGAGACAGCTCCTCTCCCATCTGTTTTCCAGTTTCTCTAACCACTCTTAACTGCCGGTTCCTTCAGCCCACAGCCTTCGGGCCTGGAAGGAATGACTCCAAAAGGGACCAGCACAAATCCAGCCCTCCCCTCACAGATGTCTTTGCCTTTGGGCAGTGCAACCTGGCCAGAGGCGATGAGCACTGTGCCCAGGAAAATGTCATGGCTCTGCCTGGGAGGAAACATCGCCCCACCCAGCCTGGGGTCCCTGAGGCGCCCAGCTCTACCTGACTCCCTTCCCAAGGAAAATGCGTGCAACAGAATTCCTGCTGCAGGAGTTCTATCTGCACCCAGCAAAGATTCAAGAGGTTCTTAGAAAAATCTACCACCCAATGCATTTCTTAGAAAAAAGAACTGTTTCCCTGTCAGGGAAAAAAATCCTGGATCAACTTAGAAGGGAGACCTGGGCTTGCCAACAATCAAAGACCTCATTTTTCTGAATTACAGAAGAGCATTTTTCTACATGTAAACTTAGAACGCCTCTTTCCCTTTTCCGGTTTTCATATATAGTGCAAGAATTTTCCTGCTCAATGAAGTTACTGTATGAGCTTTCCTTTCTCTCGTGCGCGCTCTGTGTCTTTCTTTCAGGCCTCTGACCTCAACTGAGAAAAGGATGGTTTTGAAGGGGCCTGGAGGTGGTCAGAGACCTAGCAGGGTGTGGGCTCTGCAGCCTGGCTGCCCTGCCTGGCAGCTGGAAGGAGCTGGGTCCAGCTGGCAGCCCCAACAGGAATAAGTCAGCAGCATCTCCTGTGGTTTCTGAAGCATCCTCTCATCTGTTCCCTCTGCCAGAAGGGAGGCAAGATGGGGGTCATTCTCCCATTCGGCAAAGGAAGGAATCAAGCCCCCAAAAGGGGAAGTAATTCGCCCGAAGCCGCAGTGCAGAAGCCAACCTATTATAGCCCACTGCCTCCTGGCTTCCCCCAGGGCCTTCCATCTGTGACCCCACAGTCCCTGACCATCCCTCCACCTCAACACACTCCTCTCTGCATTCTGGTGGCTAGTTCCCTTCCTTCCCTGATATGCATAGACATGGGCTCCTGGGCATGGACCATGCAGACCCATCCTTGGTCCCCAGTACCCATAAAGGGATGAAAAGAAACGATAAGATCTGTGGCTAAGATTTACTGTGGGTGTGCTGCGTGACAGGCACTATTCAAAGAGCTTTCCACCATTTCTTCACCCTTGTTTCTTTATGAAGTAGATAATATTATTAACCTCATTTTACAAGACAGAAAACTGAGACTTGGAAAAGTCAATTACTGCCCCCAAGGCCATGAAGATAATGAGCAACTGGAGTCAGGATTCAAATCTGACTATGTAGTATGATGTGGTATGAAGGTCCCAGCCGTAACCACTCATCAGAGTCACCCAAGGAGCTTCTGAAAAGACAGAGATCTGCTCTTCCTGCCTGGCCCTATCAAATCAGAGTCTTCCAGAGTCTGGCCTGGGTGAGTCTAATGCCCTTGCCTGGTTGGCAGACACAGGTAAGGGTTAACCACCTGGGCTTTGGGAGCAGGACAACCTGAGTGTGAGCCCTAGGTCCACCACTAACTGGGGTGGGCAAGGCAATTGGCTTCTCTGAGCTGTAGACTAATCCGTAGAACAGGGCAACAATAAAAGAGACTGGAGAGAATGGACAACATTCTATTGTCCTGGAGAGAATGGACAACCCGACAAGGGCTGTGCTCAGCACGGAGCTCAGCGCATCAGGAGCACTCAGGACCCAGCGAATAGACCGCCTCTGAGCCAGGTACCCTTGTGGTCTCTGCAGTTCCCCTCACAGCCATCCCCCAACTGTTAGCCATTACAGAATAAATATAGAATTGGATAAGCAGGCCCAGAGACCCGGGAACTGACAAGTTGAGCCTGGAGAGTGATATGACTCTCATCCTGTGGCCAGGGCCTGCACCACCCACTACACACAAACAGACACACACACATACAGACACACAGACACAGACACACACAGACAGACACAGACCCACACAGACACACACACATCGCCCCCCCGCCCCCATGAGCTAGGCGGAACTGGCTCCAGCGTAAGAGCCACACTTGAGCCCCAGGAAGCAGGCAGTGTGTCTTGCTCTTCTGCTGCAGTGAGGGCCTTCAGGGCCCTTCCTCATGGCCTTCCCTGAACCTGGGTTTAAAGCCACCGCAGGGACCACATGCACCAAGTGGTACAGCAAAGGCTGGCAGGTGTGGGCGGGCATGAGGGCCATGGGCATCTGGAAAGAGTCTTGCAGTAACTTCTCTCAGTTTATGGCCCATCCTTTTCCATTTGGGAAACAAAGCCTCTTTGAGTGTGATGGAGGCCTGGGCTCCTGAGGATGACATCAGCTGCGGTGAGTCATCTCTCCGGGCAGCAGCTCTGGAGGACTCAGCCCCTAGCTCTGCAAGGAAAACTCACTGGCCTGGAGGAGAAGGGGCCTGCCCGGGGCACACGAGGGGGACCGGAGAGGAATCAGTGGTGACCTGCTGGGAGCGGGCAATTTCAGGAGCTCCTGAAAATGCCTGGCTTGGCACTGCAAGGGGACACAGAACCAAGGCTGGCAGCGTGGTGGGGTCAGGACAGATGTGTGGACCAGATGGTTCCTAACTGTTCCCGGGGGCAGGGGGGCAGGGGAGGCAGGGGTGCAGGGCAGGATGTGGAGGAGAGATGTGTATAAGAGACAGCTCCTCTCCCATCTGTTTTCCAGTTTCTCTAACCACTCTTAACTGCCGGTTCCTTCAGCCCACAGCCTTCGGGCCTGGAAGGAATGACTCCAAAAGGGACCAGCACAAATCCAGCCCTCCCCTCACAGATGTCTTTGCCTTTGGGCAGTGCAACCTGGCCAGAGGCGATGAGCACTGTGCCCAGGAAAATGTCATGGCTCTGCCTGGGAGGAAACATCGCCCCACCCAGCCTGGGGTCCCTGAGGCGCCCAGCTCTACCTGACTCCCTTCCCAAGGAAAATGCGTGCAACAGAATTCCTGCTGCAGGAGTTCTATCTGCACCCAGCAAAGATTCAAGAGGTTCTTAGAAAAATCTACCACCCAATGCATTTCTTAGAAAAAAGAACTGTTTCCCTGTCAGGGAAAAAAATCCTGGATCAACTTAGAAGGGAGACCTGGGCTTGCCAACAATCAAAGACCTCATTTTTCTGAATTACAGAAGAGCATTTTTCTACATGTAAACTTAGAACGCCTCTTTCCCTTTTCCGGTTTTCATATATAGTGCAAGAATTTTCCTGCTCAATGAAGTTACTGTATGAGCTTTCCTTTCTCTCGTGCGCGCTCTGTGTCTTTCTTTCAGGCCTCTGACCTCAACTGAGAAAAGGATGGTTTTGAAGGGGCCTGGAGGTGGTCAGAGACCTAGCAGGGTGTGGGCTCTGCAGCCTGGCTGCCCTGCCTGGCAGCTGGAAGGAGCTGGGTCCAGCTGGCAGCCCCAACAGGAATAAGTCAGCAGCATCTCCTGTGGTTTCTGAAGCATCCTCTCATCTGTTCCCTCTGCCAGAAGGGAGGCAAGATGGGGGTCATTCTCCCATTCGGCAAAGGAAGGAATCAAGCCCCCAAAAGGGGAAGTAATTCGCCCGAAGCCGCAGTGCAGAAGCCAACCTATTATAGCCCACTGCCTCCTGGCTTCCCCCAGGGCCTTCCATCTGTGACCCCACAGTCCCTGACCATCCCTCCACCTCAACACACTCCTCTCTGCATTCTGGTGGCTAGTTCCCTTCCTTCCCTGATATGCATAGACATGGGCTCCTGGGCATGGACCATGCAGACCCATCCTTGGTCCCCAGTACCCATAAAGGGATGAAAAGAAACGATAAGATCTGTGGCTAAGATTTACTGTGGGTGTGCTGCGTGACAGGCACTATTCAAAGAGCTTTCCACCATTTCTTCACCCTTGTTTCTTTATGAAGTAGATAATATTATTAACCTCATTTTACAAGACAGAAAACTGAGACTTGGAAAAGTCAATTACTGCCCCCAAGGCCATGAAGATAATGAGCAACTGGAGTCAGGATTCAAATCTGACTATGTAGTATGATGTGGTATGAAGGTCCCAGCCGTAACCACTCATCAGAGTCACCCAAGGAGCTTCTGAAAAGACAGAGATCTGCTCTTCCTGCCTGGCCCTATCAAATCAGAGTCTTCCAGAGTCTGGCCTGGGTGAGTCTAATGCCCTTGCCTGGTTGGCAGACACAGGTAAGGGTTAACCACCTGNACTTCTGCTTCTGCGATTTTGGCTACTGCAGGCGCCCCTGAAGCAGAATCACATGCTATTTTTCTTCTTTTTGTGACCGTGTTATTTCATTTAGCATCATATCCTCAAAGTTCAAAGTTTGTTTTAGCAGGCGTCAGAGCGTCCTTCCTTTTAAGACTGACTGCTATTGTGCGTGCCGGGTCGTGTATCCGTTCATCCTTGAAGGGGCATTGGTTGGCGTCCACCTTTCGGACGTCGTGAGTAGTGCTGGCGTGAGCGTGACTGTTATACTGACCTTTGCCCTCTTGTTTCTGCAGCTCCTTTATGAACAGGACATCACCATCAAGGCCTCCTTCATCTTTATCTCTGTCTGCAGTGCCTGGCACATCGGGCGTACTTTCCTCCTGATGCCCCGGGGGCACATCCCGTACCCGCTCCCTGCCGACTACCTGTACGGGTAAGCACTGTGAGCTGGGGACAGTGTGGCCAGAGCCCCTCACCTGACCTGGAGTGGGAAGAGGGTTTGGGACGGACGTGGTTACAGTAGGGCAGAGGAAACCTGTCTCTGGAGAACAGGACTAGACCAAGGGTGTATTGGTTAGCTACTGCCGTGTAACGAACGATCCCAAAACTTAAGGGCTTAAAACCTTAGGTGTTTATTATCTTCCCAAGTGTAGGGGTAGCTGGCTAGTTCTACTGGTCAGGGAGCTACTTAGATGCTCTTGACAGGACTTCTCATGCCTGCGATTGTCTGGAGGGCTAGCCGGGGGCCGGCGGGCCTGATGGCCTTACTCACAGGGGATTTATCTGCTTGTCTGGGGTGGCGAGGATGTCTGGGTCACTTGGCTCGCATCCTCCAGCAGGCTGGCTGGCGCTTCTTCGCTTCATGGTTTCAGGGTTCCAAGAGCGCACGGCCACACCCACGTTTTCTTCAGGTTTAAGGCTGGACTGGCGCACCACTCACTCATTTATTTTTAATAAATTTATGCATTGCTGTTTGTTTTTGGCCGTGCTGGGCCTTTCTTGCTGAACGAGCTCTTCTCTGGGTGCGGAGAGCGGGCTTCTCACTGTCGCGGCTTCCGTTGTTGCGGAGCACAGAGTCTCGGGCACACAGGCTTCAGCAACTGCCCCCCGAGGGCTCAGACCTCCACGGTCGTGGTGCACGGGCTTAGTTGCTCCGCGGCGCGTGGGATCTTCCCGGATCAGGGGTCGAACCCGCGGTTCCTGCGTCGGCAGGCGGGTTCTCCACCGCTGAGCCCCCGTGGAGGCCTGGCGCATCACTTTCGATGGGTCATCTTGGTTGAAGCCGCTCACGAGGCCGGCCCAGATTCACGGGTTGGGGAAACAGAGCCGCCAGATTCCTTTGCAAAGGGTAGAGAAGAAACGGGACCATCTCTGCGTCCGCTTAGTACGAGCAGTGGCGTTGCAGACGCTTGTTGGCGGCTCGCTTACTCTCTGGCGGCCCGGCGTGCTCTCTGGTTTCACTTCACGGTAGTCCTCGGAAGCGTATCCGTATCTCCATCTTCCAGATCAGAACAGGGAGGCTCAGAAGAGTTAGGTCTGAGCCGCGTTGCCACAGCCAGGAAGAGGCGGGGCTGGAATTTGAACCCATGCCTGTTCTACGCTTCCCACCCTTATGTGGCTGCAGATTAGCATTGTTGGGATTAACTGGAGATGTTTGGAGCCTGCCTTCCACGTCCAGACCTTCTGACTTAGCTGGTCTGGGCCTGGACGCGGGCTCTGGGGCTGCGAAAAGGTGATTCCAGTGTGCAGTGAGAGGGACCATTTCCTTTCCCCGTGTCCCACAGGCGTGTCAGGCTCAGCCCCCAGTCCTTGGCTTGGGCTGATAGAGCTTCTGTTTCCACAGTCTCTGCTCCGGGGACGGCCCCCAAGAGGAAGACAAGAAGGCAGTTGAGTCCAGAAAGCTGGAGCTGCAGTCAGAGGAGCTCCTTTCCCCGAAGAAAGGTGATCCTGCTGGCTCACCCGCGTCCCCGCAGCGCCTGGCCTTGCCCTGTGGCCAGCGTGGCGCGTCACCTCCAGAGCCTTGCCAGGGACTCAGGGCCAGAGGAGGGCGGGTGGAGAAGAGACCTGTAGGGCCTTCCCGACCCCCTCAGCCTACAGGGGTCCGAGAGGGGCAGCCGTTTCATNACTGATGCTGAAGCTGAAACTCCAATACTTTGGCCATCTGATGCAAAGAACTGACTCATTAGAAAAGACCCTGATGCTGGGAAAGATTGAAGGCAGGAGGGATGACAAAGAATGAGATGGTTGAATGGCATTACTGACTCGATGGACATGGGTTTGAGTAAGCTCTGGGAGTTGGTAATGGACAGGGAAGCTTGGCTTGCTGCAGTCCATGGGGTCGCAAAGAGTCGGACACGACTGAGCGACTGAACTGAACTGTATGCCCAGTCTTATTCTGAGTGCAGTGCCTGGACTGAGTCAGTGAGAAAGGTGTTACTACCTGTATATTCTCTATGAATAGACCGAGATGCAGGGGAGGAGGTCACAGAGCTAGTAAGTGGCAGAGACAAGACAAGGACCCAGCCTGGGTCCATGTTCCATAGCCCACCTGCTTAACCACAGCGATGATTCTCAAAGTGCGGTTCCTGGACCAGCAGCATCAGCCTCACCTGGGAACTTACTAGAGATTCACATACTCTGGCTCTTCTCCAGAACTGCTGAATCAGACCTTGTGCAGGGAAGAGGGCAGCAGCGACCTGTTTTACCCAGCCCCACAGGTAATGACGCACACTCAAGTTTGAGACCCACTGCCCTACACTGTGCTGTTGAGCAGAAGCTGGAGAGGCCTAAGACCTGCACGGAGGCCAGCAGTGGGGGAATCATGGAGCAGGAGAAATGAGCAGGCAGCCAGCAGCAGAGAAGTCCACTGTAGGGGCGGAGACCCAGGCACGGGGCTAGGCAGGGCCCCAGCTGAGACGGGGCTTCCCTCAGATCACAGCACAGCCACAGCAAATGGGCTGCTTCCCAGACAAGCTGATGGGAAGCTGAGTCCCCTGAGTGACTAGATCCCACTAACATGGAGAGGCGGCCAAGTGAATCCAGCTGCGGGAAGGAGGCTGGTGGTCTAAGGATGCAGAGAGGCTTGCGAGGTCAGCCCGGGGGAACTGGGCATGTCGGCAAGGGTTCTGCAGCCAAGAGGAAGCTTGTGACTCCAAGGGGGGCTGCTCCCCCAGAGAAAGCCTGTCCCAAGCAGGAGGGGCCCACGCCTTCCAGGAGGGGTAGTAACAGCTATTTCCCTTGCCTCCCCATTGTCCCTTTTCCCTACCCGGGGCTTAAGGGGCCTGAAGACTCCAGGAACTCCTCTCCAGCCACATGGGAAGCCGGGCCTCAGAGCTGACTTTTTCTAAATGCCTACAAATGAATCACCCAATCTTGTCAAGAAACACTCCCTTGGTAAATTTCCCAGGAAGGTCCAATTCCTCAATACTCTGTTATTATCTGTTTATTTGCCTATGTTTCCCACCAGTCTGTGAGCCCTTGGGCAAGCAGGCATCATCTGTTTCATGTTTATATCTCCCAACTTCACCCCCACCCTTCAAGCACAGGGCTTGCCTGAGGTTAGGCAAGAATTGAGATTTGATGGAGGAATGAATGAATGAATAGTGCACGTGTAAGTGAATAAATGAGCTTAACGGATTCTGGACCAGAGTGACCATATACCTGTCTTGCCATATCACATTTATTTTCATCCATAGATAAAATCAATAGTCTTTGTCATCAATTACGAAGAACTCTAACAAACACCAGCTGTTGTCACAGTCATCCCACCAGCACCATTTAGCTCAATATGCACTTAATAGTCTAGCTCTCAGCTGATCCCACTGTTGAAGTACAACGTAATCTTAATAGCCACACAGAGGACTGATGTTAACTTTTCTGAGTGCAGCGATTCTCCATCCTTTTGGCTGACCCTTAAGCAGGAGGGCACAGAAGGACCAGTCTTCTGAAAAACGCCTGCTTTGGCTCTCACCCACCGACTGAGCTGGGAGTGCCGCTCTAAAGCACACTGGCCTCTTAGACTTCAGACTGAATTCCAGCTGCCTCCACCTCCTCGCTCTCTGAAACAAGCATCTGGGCAGGGACTGTGAACCACACACGCTTCCCCTTCTCGTTATATACCGTGAGGTTCTTGAGGTTTGGCTGGAGACCTCAGGGAGGCTGCTCCTTGCCTATCTGGGGGCGAGGGCATGAGCTGGGGCCACTGGGCATGGGATGGGACAGGCCAGCCCTCGTGGTCCTGGAAGAAGGGTAAGACTCCTGCTCCTCGCTGCCATGTCCCACGCTCCCCCCACCCCAGCCTCTTGATGTAAGGTACTGAGGTGGGAGGGGCATCCTTGGGATGGGAGGAGCTTGAAAGAGTAATTCTGGAGCTTTCTAGCCTCTAAGTGAGGCAGGTCCTTAGGTATTTGAGTTTTTTTCCCATGGTAGATATCACATGGTCCATGAAATCTCCTACAGAGTTGCTAACCACAAGCAACTTAGTCGTAATTTACATTGTGCGCCCTGAGAGAATGCAGCCACAAGGGGAGGAGGGATCTTGGAAGGCAGGAGCAGACCTCCCCGTCTCCCGCTCTGTCCTGGGCCCAGTCGAGGGTTCCGGCATTGTGCACAACCAGTGCCCAGTAGCCACCCTCTTCTGGACTCAGGCCTGGGCTCGACTTTGAGAGATCACGAAAACTCAGACTCTGGTCCCGAATAGCTCTCAGCCTAGAAAAGGGGGCAAGACGTCAACACACAGAGCCCCGACACAGGTGTCTGAACCGGAGGACTCCGCACAGGTGAACACAGTGGAACAAGCAGAGCACGGGCAAACCCATGGAGTCAGGAAACTCAGGGGTTTGTGAGTGGTCCTGGAGGATGGGAGCACTGGGNGTCAACACACAGAGCCCCGACACAGGTGTCTGAACCGGAGGACTCCGCACAGGTGAACACAGTGGAACAAGCAGAGCACGGGCAAACCCATGGAGTCAGGAAACTCAGGGGTTTGTGAGTGGTCCTGGAGGATGGGAGCACTGGGACGCTCAGGTAACCTCCACCATTACAGCAGCAAAGAGAGAATTACGAAGCCAGATTCAGAAGTGTAAAGCCAACATCAGCTTATTCACTCTCAGGACAATTCGATAAGGTGGGGACTATTGCTCTCCCATTTTGCAGATGAACAGATCAAGGCTGAAGGAGATCAAGACCACAGAGCTGGAATGGGGTAGTTGCAGCCCAGGTGTGGGTCATCTGAGGTCCTTCCTAGCTCTTTCTACTCTTAATCTACTTTTTCACTTGGGAGATTGGAAACAGATTAGGGAGGGCCTTGAATGTCAAGCTGAGGAGACTAAAATTTATGCTGCAGGCTATGGGGTGCCTTGAAAGGTTTCTGAGGAAGGCTGCTGCTGACCATTTTAGGAGGTATCACCACTTCACCTCGAGCTGCTGCCCCCGGCAGTCAGCCCCCTTCCTTTCCCTTGCCAAGGAGAGGGTGGATTGGGTGATTTGGAATGTGGAGCGAAGGCGGTCTTTTGGCAGCAGCAGGAGACATACTTTCCTGCAGCCTCTCAGCACTTGGCATGTTATGCCCTGGGCAAAATCAAGCTGCCCTGGGAATGGCCCAGGGCGTCTGCAAATGAGCTTGTGTGAATTTAGCCAGAGCAGGGAGGAAGCCAGCAGAATGAGCTCATGGCATCAGCAGGCACTGTGCAATCTTGCCTACACTGACTAGGCTGATAAAGGCCTGGAGAGTTGGGGTGACCTACAGAGCTGGGAAGGACTTCAGTCTAGTGTCCCCGAGATGAGAAAACTGAGGCCCAGACTGACAGTGTGACTTGCCCAGCATATCATGTTCCCGCCATCCAGGCTACTCTCACCCATTTCCCTAAGAAGGTGAGGGATGGGGAAGTGTATGGTACACAGTAGGTGCTCAATATGGGAATGGATACATAGCGGCAGGGGGGTTTGTGGTCCACACATATAACAANTGCCCAGCATATCATGTTCCCGCCATCCAGGCTACTCTCACCCATTTCCCTAAGAAGGTGAGGGATGGGGAAGTGTATGGTACACAGTAGGTGCTCAATATGGGAATGGATACATAGCGGCAGGGGGGTTTGTGGTCCACACATATAACAACTTGATGCCACTGAGTAGGGGGAAATGAACGACATACGAACTTAGTCCTACAGCTGTTATCAAGCACACTGCTGCTTTATACAGGTTCTCCTGCTCCCCTGTGCCGAGATGTGCTCTCTGCAGCTGCTGGAGCTCTGTGTGGCTCTGAAATGGGACTGGAGTTTAAGGGAACAGCCAGAACAGATGGTGACCCTGAAGTCACATTTTGAAACAGGCTGACTCTTGTTGAATCTAGATGAAAGTACAGCTTGATGGCCTCCAAATGTTAGCTGGAGGAAGAGCCTGTGCACTTCTGGAGTAACAGGAGAGGGAATGAGGCCTTCCAACATGGGTACCCAGGAGATGCCCCTAACTGGAGACCCGAAACTGAGGGTGACCTTGAGCAGAGGACCCCAGAGTTTGAGCCTTGAGCCTCGCCCAGCAGATGCAGGGAAGGACATGGAATTCCATTCCAGAGAGAACTCATCACTTAGCTGGTGACCTTGGGCCAGTTCGTTTACTCTTCCGAGCCTTAGTTTCATTATCTGGACACAGAGATGACAATGCCAGTTCTCAGGGTGGCGGTACAGGGTAATGTCAGATGCTGAACTCACAAGCCTACACACTTATTCCTGAAAGGTAAGTGTAGATTGAGAGAGGGAAGCTTGCCTTGTTCATCTGCTTGTTCATTCATTCATTCACAAATATTCTCAAGCACCGACCACCACATGCCTGGCACTGCTACTGTGGAAGATTTATGAGCGAACAGGACAGACGTGCCCCCTGCCCTCATGGCATGTATGCTCTAGCACTGAGCTCCTAGCTGGGCTTTAGAAGAACCACTTGAGGGCTTTAGAAGACTGATACCCAGCTCCACCCCAGTCGGATCTCTGGGGGTGAGGCCCAGGCTTCAGTATGTCTTAAGAGCTCCCCAGTGATGCTGTTATATGTACAGGGTGAGGTTCATGGTTTCAGGGAGAGCCCTCACCCACCAAAGCCCTGCCATCTCAGGCTCTATGCTGAGTGCTTCACACAGCCGGGGAGGCAGGCCCTTGACTACCCCCTATCCAGATGAGGGATCCAACCTTCCTTCTGAACAATCTGCCCAAGTCACTCAGCTGATACGTGGAAGAACTGGGATTTGAAATCCTTCTGACGTTTCCAAGGGTTTCCCTGGTGGCTCAGGTGGGAAAGTATCTGCCCGCAATGTAGGAGACCCAGGTTCAATTCCTGGGTCGAGAAGATCCCCTGCAGAAGGGAATGGCAACCCACTTCAGTATTCTTGCCTGGAGAATCCCATGCACAGAGGAGCCTGGCGGGCCACAGTCCATGGGGTCGCAAAGAGTGGGACACAGCTGAGCGACTAAGCACAGCGCATGATGTTTCCAAGGCTTAGCTATAGCCGCAGGCTGCCAGCACAGAAGAGACCCACAGCACGTGCGAAGTCCCGTCCCCACCTTTCCTCCCCCATCCCGGAGGACGATGGGACAATGTGTCTATGGTGAAACAGCAGCAAAACCTGAGACTTTGAGGGTGGCGAGATGCCAGCCACCTGGATATCAGAAGGCCCAGTTCTGGATCCAGCTCCTTATATCTGAACTGTGTGACTCCCATCATGTCTCAGAACATCTCTCTGAGCCTCCATCTGCCTCTCTGTAATTTAGGAGAGCCAGATAGAGGACCCTGAAAGCCCAACATTTTCTGGGTCCTCAAGGCCCCCAGTGGGTTTTGATGGGAGCGAGGTGTTTGAGGGACACGTGGACCCT
>SJYV01034227.1:778881-842442 GCA_006410875.1 Neotragus pygmaeus | reverse complement strand
CACCCCCTGCCCCACCCCCATTCAGAGCTTGGAAATTTAATTAAAGTCTCCTGTTCTATTGTTAAAAGCACTTAAGTTTTGCACTCCAGTCCATAATAACTGTGGGCTGTTTAGTATAAAAATGTTCTAAATTACTTCCCAGTTGTCACTGGACTCCCCAAGTTACCAACCGCTGGGTAAAATGGATGCGGAAATAAACAATGTGGCTTTGCACGTCACTGTCACACAGCCAAGGACCACGAGCACACCCTGTTTGAGATGCAGGTCTGTAAAGGAACGGGCAGGACAGAAGTGGGCAATGCATCACTCTTCTGCCACTGTCTTTAAAGGACTTGGTCCCCAAGTGAAAACATCTAAAAACTTCCCACCTGAGTTATTCCCGAGACTTCTCCATCCCCTGGCAAGAGAATTCTGCATTGTGCTTGTGGATACACAGTCTGAACACAGACATCCAGAGAGAGAAATCAGAAGAGATAATATCTGGATGAGCCTCAGGGCGGGTCCAACCCTTCATTTCAGACAGGAAGAAGCTTTTCAGAGCCAAGACTAACTGTAGACTAACTGCAGAGGGCAATTCTTAGAATCCTTTCCCCGTGACATTCCCGACCTCTCAGCTGGGCAGCTGGGTGGGCCTAGGAGGCTCTGGGTGGCCGAGGTGGGATCAGAGGCTGCTCTGGGTTCCCATTCACCCCTGCTTCCCTATCATTTCACTGCAAGTCTCTCACAAACATGTCTCTTGGGCAACACAAAGGAGGGACCCTGTGCCGCTCGGTGAAGCCATTAGCTCTTGGGTAAGTAGAGGCAAGAGCCGGGCAGGAAGGAGCCCCCAGAGGCCCTCACCCAGGGCTGTGAGCACTGGGCAGGACCCAAGGCACGGCAGAAGCCCAGGGGCTCGCCCAGAGCAGGGTCAGGACAGCAGGCACTGGACGGAGGCTCCGCTTTCAGGCTGGAGACTGGAGCCCGCCCCTGACACACACTCCAGCCCCATGCCGGCCGGAACCGTCCTGTCCTGTCCCGCCCCAGCCTCCCTCCCTGACGAGGCTCGGAGAGTTAACTGCTCAGGCCACACACCAGGAGGCTGCTTCCATCTTCTTCTCATTCAGTTGCCTCTACCTAGAACACTCTCCTTCTCTTTTAATCCATCAGCCCCACCCCTTTCCTGGCTAAAACTAGTCACACCTCAGATCTTATCTTAATTGTCATAACTTGGAGAGGGTTTCCTGACACCACAGTACAGAGCAGAGTGGCCACGGATGTGCTCTCATAGTTCCCTTTGTACGTGTGTGCTAGGTTGCTTCAGTTGTGTTCGAATCTTTGCAACCCCATGGACTGCAGACTGCCAGGCTCCTCTGAACATGGGATTCTCCAAGCAAGAATACTGCAGTGGGTTGGAAAGTTCCCATGCCCTCCTCCAGGGGATCTTTCTGACCCAGGGATCGAACCCGCATCTCTGATGTCTAACCTGCATTGGCAGGCGAGTTCTTTACCACTAGAGCCACCTGGGAAGCCTCTCATAGCTCCCTACTTCTCCATACCTCTTTTTACTCTACATAGGTATTTAGGACTTTTTGTACAACCCTTTGTTTAGTGTCTGTGTCCTGCATTAGAGTCTAGGCTCCACAATGTGAGGAGCCATGCCTATGCTGTTCATCATTTACACCCAGGATGTAGCACACTGCCTTGCGGACAGTAAGCAGATAATAAATATTTATTAAATAAAAGTGAGGAAACAAATGAGTGACTGAAAAACCTACCAGGCTGTGACAGGTAGGATGACCATCAAGAAATTTTGGCATTAAATCTATCCAACTCACTCATTCATACTTGCAAAGTCCATGCTTAACTATATCTAACTTTTCCCACAATGGATTATGGCTGTTTATCTCCCTCCACTGCAAGGTCAATGACTCTGAACTCCAAAGGTGAATGGCATTGCCCTGGCTCTCCCCATCCTTGGAGAGATGGACTTACAAGTGATTCTGATGGAAGAAACCAGGTACAAGCTATGCTGAGAGAGGCCACGGGAAGGTTTAGGGATTGTCAGTCAGTTTAACTCATCAGTTAGCATTGAGTTTGAACCTCATCACCATGGCCATTACCCTTCACTGAGGGTTCACGGTGTTCCAGGCACTCTACTAAGAGCTTTGGGGTAGAATTTCAGGTGCTGTAATGGAAAGCAGGGAAGGGTTCGCATGGGATGTGACATGATGGCATCTGCCACTCAGGTTGCAGTGAGAAGATGCACTAGAGGTCAGAGAGATGGGGGGTCTTATTGGCCAGGACGGGGAGCTGCTGTGACTGAGCATGACACAGGCCTGGACCCAGTCGGGTGAAGGAATGAAAGGAAGAGATGGGATGAAACCGACCTTGCAGGGGCAGAATCGATTTCTCTGAAACAAAGTCACAACACTCTTCCCAAGCGCTGAAAACTTCTCATCATTCCATGCACTTCCAGTGATAGTGCAGAGATGACAAAGCTGATGGCAAATATAAACTTAGGTGCACACGATTCCAACAACTGTCAGACAAAACTACTCTTAGAAACAGGGCCCACCAAACAGTCCTTCCAATGGGCCATGCAGCCTCTATAGTGACCCAGCCTTTCCCTCTCTTCGCAGATTACGTGTCTGAGTCCAAGAGTGGAAGTGACTTGGTCAAGCTCTCCAAGAGGGTCCAGACCCCAGGAATCCTATTAGCTTAGTGCTGTGCTCCTAAGAGCACGTCCTCCAGCAGAAAAAATGAAGACATTCAGCTGCAGCTTGACAGCAGCCCACACTGGCAAATGTTAAACAAGCAAAACCATTCCACTTCTTCAACTGGAAGCTCATATTCTAAAAGGGGAGGGGGAGACGCTGAAATGGCACCACCTACTCCAGACAGTTAAACCTGAAATAAAATTAGAAAATGTGTCACATGGAAAAACTCTGCAGTGAGAAATGGTTTCTTTTTCCCTCCCTTTTTCGTCCTGTGAGAGAGTGAGTAATTTGACATTTTAACTCGAGAGGAAAGGAGAAAATCTGTGGTCGCCGTTTTGTACCAAATACACACAGCCATTGGGCACAGTTCTGTACCCTGACCCATGGAAAAGGATGTCAGGGAAGGGTGGGAACCAGATTGAGAGCTGCTGAGTTGAATCACCTTCCACAGCCACCGCAAAGTTTGGGCAAAGTGAACTCAGATATCCTAGAAAGTTCCAGCTTACAGTGCATTTAGGGTTCATCTAATCCAACTCCTTTATTCACAGGATATGGAAACTGAGGCTCATAGAGAGCCGACCATTTGCCCAAAACAGAAGAGCAGGGGAACATCGAAGCAGAGCCCCTCTGTTGCCATATCTGCCTCCAGCCTACTAGGGACCCTGTGTGGCTGGTGGCGATCTGAAAGAACACAGCAGGCTTCCATTGGGTTATTCATTTAACAAGCATTGACCAAGTACCTGCCAGAGCGAGGCATGGGGCTGGGTGCTGGAGGTACAATGGAGAATAACGTTAGTCCAGACTCTCAGGATGCCTCCCAACATTCCAGCCACCCTGGGGACTGTGCAGTTTGAGATGTGGCTAAAACAGCCTACTGGGAGGACTTCAGAGGGTCTCAAATGCCATGATAAGGAGTTAAAGTCATTTTCTATGGCTGCTGTAACAAGTTACTGCAAATTACGTGACTTAAATCAACATACATGTATTAGTGGGTTGGCCAAAAAGTTTGTTTGGATTTTTCCATACTGTGTTATGGAATTGACCAATACCTTCCTGTTTTGTAGGTCAGAAATCCAACACAAACCTTACATCAAACTTAAGCAGATCGTGCTCCTTTCTGGAAGCTTTAAAGAAAAAAATCTTTCTTTTTCTTTTGATTTTTCCAGGTTCTAGAGGCTACATGTATTCCTTGGCTCATGGACCCTTCCTCCACCTTCAACATCAGCAAATACAACTGATTTGCTGAAGGTCAAGTGCTTCTCACATCATCTCCCTCTTCCACTTCCAAGGACACTTGTGATGACACTGGGCCCCCTGAGTAACCCAGGGTCCTCTCCTTTTTTGAAGGTTAGACGATTATCAACATTAACTCCATATGCATTCTAATTCCCTTTTGTCTGGAACCCTAACATATTCACAGTTTCTGGGGTAATATTAAGACATGGACATATTTGGAGGGCCAGTACTTTGCCTATTACAGCTGGTCAGCTTGGGAAGATGACAAACGATTCTAAAGCAGGGGGTGACATAGTAAAACCTGGTTTTACACTGCTGCTCAAAGGTTAAGATCCTGTTAAAATGCAGATTCTAATACATAGGGTCTGTGAGCGGGACTGGAGAGTCTGCAGCTCAACAAAGTCCCCGGGTGATGCTGATACTGATGGTTGGTGGGTCACACCTAAGTGGAAAGAAGCTAGAAGATTCCTAAGGCTGTAATACAGAGGGGAGGTGGAGAGAATGGAGGCCAGGAGACACACTTGCTTGCCTAAAACAAAGACAGGACAAGCTAGCACTAAGACTGTACAGTTGGAAGGGGAGAAGCAGCTGGCTGACCCAACAGTGTGTGGCACTGTTGAAACTTTATGGATTTAGGTTGAGTTTGTCACCTGCTTTTGGACTCTGTTCTACAGAACGCAATGGTTATAACTTTTTAAGACTGGAAAAGCATCCCTTCAATCTCCTTTCATGGAATGTACTCCATCCCTGACGTATCTGTTATACACAGCCCCTGCTCCCACCCTGCTCTGGCCCCTCCACTATCGTCAGCAGCAGCAGCACCCTCATCACAGTGGATGGCTGTGGGTGGTCTTCCAGCAGAGCTGGAGGTTCACACAGACTCTGCTATGGTCCAGGGTTCCTAATGCTGGGTTTTCACTCAGATCTCCACAGTCCCAGGCTTTGAATGATTCTTTCATAAATGTGTTCAAATGCTCATTGTGTCCATTCGGTGCCATGTCAGATGCAGAGGAAACATGGATAAATAATGTAGGGTTCCTGCCCTCCAGGGACTCACAGAGATGTGGGAGCAGGAAGGAAAGAGGTACTGAACTGTACCAATTACTGGCCCCATGCTTCTCTCATTATTCCTCATAGTAGGAGTTATTGTCCCAGTTGACAGACAAGGAAAATAAGGATAAGAGAGGGAACAGGGAGTAGCAGTGCTGAGATCTGAACCCAGGGTGTAGGCTTCCAGAGCTTGTCTGGGGTCCAGTGGCAGCTCTGCCTCTCATTTGTGTTACAGTCACGGGTAAGACCTTCCCTTTCTAGGACTCCGGACTGTCACCTTTGAAAGGAAGTCACTGGACTGCACTGGTTGTTCTCAACTCTGGCCTCACTTTAGAATCACACCAAGAACTTTTAAAACCTGCAGAAGACCAGACTCCAGACAAATTAAGAACCCTGGACATGGGGAGGACTGGGCATCAGGGTCTAAGTTACAGCCAGGGTTGAGAACCACCAAAGTCCTTGTGACCTGAGCTCCTGCATTCTAATTTCCTGAATAACCCTCTTCTCCTCTAGCCCTGCCACGAGGCCCATGCCAAACTGATGAACAAATGGTAGGGAGGAGGAGGAAATCCCCAACACCATTCAACTAAGGACAAATCTGGAGCAAGACTGCTGGGCAGTGTCCATTGCCCTGTTATCATTTTCTCCTTTCGGTGAGAAAAAATAGCAGCAGTGGACGACAGTGGAGTAAGCTAGGAAGGTATTCTCTTACACCATTGCAGGGAATAGAAATTAGTACATCTTTCCAAAAAGAAAACACAATGAAAGACTTTGAAAAAATTGGGCAAGCAACAGACCCAACAGTTTTAGGAGTTTGTGCTAAGAAATAATTATGGAAAAGGTCAAATACAGAGATACAAGAATAGGGCCATCACTGGGCTTCCCTTGTGGCTCAGGGGTAAAGAATCTGCCTGCCAATGCAGGAGACACAGGTTCAGTCTCTGGTCCAGGAAAATCCCACATGCTGCGGAGCAACTAATTCCGTATGCCACAGCTATTGAGTTTGTGTTCTAGAGTCCAGGAACCCCAAGTACTGAAACCTGTGCATCTAGAGCCTGCGTTCTGCAACAAGAGAAGCCACTGCAATGAGAAGTCCGAGCACCGCCTCTAGAGAGTAGCCCCCACTCTCCATACCTAGAGAGAAGCCCACGCAGCAGCGATGACCCAGTGCGGCCAAAATAAAGAAATAAAATTTAATAAAATTTAAAAAAGAAGAATAGGTTATCACAACAGTGTTTATGGAAAGAACAACTGGAAACAGCCTAAAGGATTAAAAGAGGCCTAGGTTAACTATGGTAAATCCACATAATGAAATACTATGTCAATTACAAAGGATTTAGGGAAGAATATTCAATGTTCCAGAGGAAATGTCTAGATAATAGTTAAGTGAAAAAATGTCAAGCAACAAAATACAATGTACAGAATGATCTATTCAGGTTATAACATATGTGCATATTTAGGCATGGAAAATAAACTTGAAAAACAGTCCACAAATGTTAGCAGAGTTTATCTCTGAGTCATGAGATAACATGCGACCTTTCAAAACTCCTTGTTTTTCAACCTAGATTTGTACAGTGACTATTATTTTTATTATCAAAATATTTTAATGTTATTGAAAAATACAAATCTCTTCTTTCAAAGCTTGCTTACCTCCCTCCGCCTCCCCCATCTTCTGGTGTAAATGGACACCCCCACTTCAGTGGTGCAAAGGCTTGCTTGCATCCACATTAGGACACTCAGCACAAGCTCCATAGCATTCAAGCCAGCTGCTGCACCCCGGTCTCTACTACTAGATTATGAGTCCCTCCAGGATGGGCACAGGGTCCCATGTGCCTCTTTAGTCACCTCGCCACCCACCGCAGTGGGCCTTAGAGAGGGCAGGCAGCCAGGAAATACAGGAGAAAGACAGAAATCTATAGTAGTAGCTAGAACACAGAACAGAGCTGACAGTTTTGAGGACTTCAGCAGACATTTACTTTGGGAGGAGATTAGCTGCAAAGACCTCCCAGCAGTGAGGCGGGCTTTTAAGCTGGGCCCTATCTAAGGTGCTCAGTGACAGGGGGGGTGACTCCCAGGAAGACCTAGGCAGCACTGCTTTCTGCAGGCCAGATTCTAGCCAAGCTCTCCAAACTGACAAAGGGCTCTCCCAACACCTGAAATCAAGGGTCCTGCTCACTCAAGAGAGACACGAAGGCCCTCAGAACAATTTTCTGCCCAGTCCAGTTCTTTAAGTCATCCATGTAACAAGGCATATAACAAGTGTGAGATGAATTGCACTGGATAAAGTTGGGTTGGGATGGATTACACCGGGATTAGGTTGGGCTGAGTTGAGTTGATTCTCTGGAGGTAAGGAGTGGGTTGTACTCACTAGATGACCTAAGCCTCATGTGTTGCCTCGTTAGATCTTGCCCAGAAAGAGGTCTGGGCCTTCTCCAGGTTCTGCTCTAACCCTGTACATTTTTTTTCTCTTGAAAAGGAGAGGAAGAAGGAGGTCAGTGAGCAAACTGGGCCCCTCCCAACACCTCTGACCCATCTCAGCAAACTGTGCTCTGTATCAACAGCAATAACTCGGGCCCCACACCTGCTCCTCTGACTTTGAAGCCTTAGTTGCTTATCTCTTCTCCTTACCGCATATTAAGGTCTTAAATTGAATCTTATTGTAAGATTACCTCACTTTTTATAATCCTCACCCACCCACCACCACTACAACACTCCCAGTATCCAATCATATCATGAGAAAATTACGTGATAAATCAGTCTATACTAAGGATTTATGACTTAGTGAAGGAGGAAGGGTAACTTCCCTTACCAGATTTTAAGACATACTACAAAATAATAATTATCAGGACCATGTGGAATTAAAAAAAAATAACACATATGCATAAGAATAGTATAAAGATTACACAAAAAATTATATCATAAAAAGGAAAATTTTATGATAACAAGAAGCAATGCTATGATGGAAAAATAGTTTACATTTTAATTAGTATTTCAGGGAATCCTTGGTACCAGTTTGGAAAAGAACTAACCTCAGCATACACTCTATGTAATCTATTTAATCAATGGTCCATTTTAAATGGATCAAGCTGTGGACATTCAAGGAAAACTTGAAAATAAGCTCATATATTAAGCTAGCAGAGAAAGATAAATGCACAGCTTTTGACAAAATAGAGGCTTTCAGGTATGAGCGGGATAAGCTAGAAAATAAATTGTTTACACAAATAGATGTAATGGAAAAAAGATAAAGAGCAAAGTAACACTAGGGCAAATTCCAGCCTAACTAGTTGTTAAAGTCATTAAATAAAACTAAAAGCCCTATAACGTGCCCTGATTACTCAGCCATGGCCGCTCCACAGTTGGCAGAGCTGCAGAAAAACGGGGAGGACTGAGACACAGCAGAGGGCATGGTAAATGGGTGCATTCTCCCTAGACCATAGGCTAGACCTGCCCATTCCTTCCCTTTTTGAGTCATTGAGCACCTACTCTGTGCCAGGCCCAGTGCTAGGTTCTGGGATTCAGAATCTGGGCAAGGCCCAGTCCCTGGCTCACAGAACTCCCTGTGTAGGAGGGGAGAGAGATGAGTAATGGGGTCATGGTCCCACCTGGGAAGCCCTGTGACTGAGAGGTGGTGATATATAGTTAGCCCAGAGGAGAGACACTCAACATGCCTGGTAGAATAGGAGGGTTTCCCAGAGAGGTGTCCTAAAGGATGAATGAGGGGGTGCTAGGTGAACAAGGGGAAAGGCATTCTCAAAAAGGGACCGGCCCATGCAAAGACAGAGAAGTGGGACACGAGGGGGACGTGGAGGCAAGAAGCATTACTCCATCCTAGGTGCACGGAGAACCCAGCAGGAGCAAGTAAATTAAGGACCAACATGATTCAGTTTGTATCTCAGAAAGACCCATCTAAATATATATTAAGAACTATCCAACTAGTCTGTTATTTGATGGGCAAATCTGTTTGGGGAAATCTAATTAAATGAAATAATCCCCAAAGAAAACAAAGGCCATTTGTCTGAAGATGTTCCCAACAGCACTATCTATCATGATAATGAAATAGCCAAGGTCCAAGTGGCACATTCTGGATGAATAAGGTATGATCCACACCCTCAGGGGGCTCTCATAGAAAAAAGTGTGAAATAAATACATTGTCAGCACAAGGTGAGACAGTGGCTGGTGCTGGAAAGATAGATGAAGGGCTATGGTAGCTTGGTGATGAGAAAGATCTGCTGGGAAGACCCAGGGAAGGCTCCCTGTAAGAGGTGCTGTTTAGGCTGAGAGGTAGAATTAGACCCTAAAGAGAAACAGGGTGAGGAAGTATCCTCTTGACAGGGAGATTCATTCACATCTTGTGCACAGTCAAGGAGACTACAAAATCCCAAATATACATGGGGAGCTATGAGTGGTTCAGTGTGCCGGGGGTTTTCAGCCTCAATCTGCTGTAAAACAGTTTTCAATCTGCTGTAAAACATATAAGCAGGACCTTATGCCACCATAGGCATTCCCAACTTTAGAGAAAATCAGAAATTTGGCCAGTAATTAAAATACCTCAATCATTCATATTCATACAACTTCTAATGGTATATGGACAACAGGAACTCATTACAGGCTAGAGCACAGGTAAGCCAGGAGGCCAGTGATGTAAAATCCTAGGTGTGACTCTTAACCCCTTGACCTGGCACTGAGGGAGCCAGCCTACAAATGCAGGAGGAGAAAGACTTTCTCCAGAACCTTCTCCATTTGGGGGATGGGGCTACAGCAAAGTTCACAAAAGACCACAGAATCTGAAGATGCCCTCTGCCACTGAGTTGGCAGTACCCTATATCACATGCAAAATTGCAAGGTTCTGACATCGGCCACAGGGCTGAGAAGCCAAAACTGTGCTCCAGCTGCCCTTTGAACTGTAAAAAATGCCAGGCTGGACACTCTGGCAGGAAAAGCTGTCATGGCCTTTGAGTCTTGCTCCCAAGGAGACACAGTCTGGGCTGTCCCAGTTTTCCTCTGGCACACAGAGAGTTAAACACAGCCAGCGAGGCAGTTCTAAGGGATAGAGGTTGTCTCCCCCACCACAGTCTCAGTGCACATTTACTCCTGTTGAGACTGTGTACTAATCTCCTAAATCCAAAAGCAGTCAGACGCTACTATTTAGGGAGCGGTAGTTCTCCTGCAAAACTGCATGGAGAAAGGGCTGAGCGGGGAAAGAAAGCCTAGAGACCTGGGCCCAAGCCCTGCCTTTTGCACATAACAGTTTCTAAAGCCTGTCTCATCCTGAGTATCCTCTGCTGTAAAAATGCCTGAAGCCCTGCCTTTTGCACAGAACAGTTTCTAAAGCCTGTCTCACCCTGAGTAACCTCTGCTGTAAAAATGCCTGCAGTGCTTTCCAACACAGCTACTGCAAGGATCAACTTGCAGTTTCCATCACTTATTTTGTGCCATGGTGTGGAAAGCATATTATTTCTAATATCTCTTAATTTTCACAGCATCCCTAGGAGGAAAGGTGGTCTAAGTATTCCCCTTTTCCAGATGTGGAAAGTGAGGCTCAGAATAGTAAAATCCATTGTCCAATGGCACCTAACCCAACCACACGCCTTAGGTCAAAACTATTTTAACTCAGATTCTTACTTTTCACACAACCGCCTCTGGGTCCTGGTGGGGAAAGAGAGACCCAGGAACAGAAGGTACCAGATCCCCTGCTTCCCAGTCTATAGCTCTTCCCATCATCCACAGAGTTACTGCCCACGATGGATGGGGCTCTCCAGGTAACTCAGGCCTAGGTTAGGTATCAGAGCAATTCGGTCCCGTTATTTCTTGCGCGTCACAGCGCCANGAACAGAAGGTACCAGATCCCCTGGTTCCCAGTCTATAGCTCTTCCCATCATCCACACAGTTACTGCCCACGATGGATGGGGCTCTCCAGGTAACTCAGGCCTAGGTTAGGTATCAGAGCAATTCGGTCCCGTTATTTCTTGCGCGTCAAAGCGCCAGGTTGTGGCGGTCTGCTTCCGCACCTGTGTACAGACGGGTCGTCACATCTGCCCTTGCAATGAGGCAACCAGCACGCACCACCTGAGCGCCGGCGCTGGGTGAGCTGGAGCGAACTATTCCAGCGGAGACCGCTGGCACTGTTACTGGGCTTCCAAAGTCCCTCTATGCCCAAGATTGAAAGGGCTGCGCCTAGCTCAGACTCCTCCGGTTCCAGGATGCTGCTCCACCCGCTTCGGCCGGCCGGAGACTCTTTTTCACCCCTCAAATCCCCTGCACCGCCTGGGGAAGCCGCAGCCGAACCGCCAGTGCGCCCCGAGCGGCGAGGACTCCCTTTTATGTCCAGGAATGAGGCGCGCACCGCAGCCGCTCCCGCCGCCGAGACCAACTATTCTGGGGCGCAGAGGTTGCCGGTGCAGCGCTCGGGCCGGGCTGCTTACCTGTCGCGGAGCGGGTCCGAGTGACGCCGGGGAGAAGCGCGGAGGTGGAAAGCAGCAAAAGCAGGCGCCAGCACTGTGCGTCCCTCCTGCAAGAAGCGGTCGAGGGAGAAAAGGTGAGGCGGGCTGTAGGGCCAGGGGGCTGGGGCACGGGGCAGCGAGTCATACCTGGGCGCCATCCCGCAGTTCGGCGGGCCCCCGAGGGCACCGGGCAGCCGAGCTCCGCAGACGGCAACGGACTTTGCGCGCGGGCCGCTCGTCCTTCCTGCCTGCAACAAAGACGGCGCTGGGCAGGGGCAGCGGCAGCGGCGGGCAGGATCCCAGCACGGCCCGCGTCCTGAGTCACCCGCGCTCTGAAACCCGACTCCGCCGCACCCAGCGCTCCCGCGCGCGCCGCGCCCCACCTCGGGCAGTGCCGCAGCGGCGCACTCAAGCCCCGGGACTCCTGGCTGCCTACCGCCTGCCCACGCCCCTTTCCCCCTCGACGGATGCGCGCCCCCCAGCCGCAGCTTCCACCCGGGCGGCCTCGGGTAACCAAGAAAAGCCTCGCGCCCGCGCTTGTCGGGGTCAGCGGGCAGCTCCCTCCCGCCCTCTAGTCTANTATTAAGGTCTTAAATTGAATCTTATTGTAAGATTACCTCACTTTTTATAATCCTCACCCACCCACCACCACTACAACACTCCCAGTATCCAATCATATCATGAGAAAATTACGTGATAAATCAGTCTATACTAAGGATTTATGACTTAGTGAAGGAGGAAGGGTAACTTCCCTTACCAGATTTTAAGACATACTACAAAATAATAATTATCAGGACCATGTGGAATTAAAAAAAAATAACACATATGCATAAGAATAGTATAAAGATTACACAAAAAATTATATCATAAAAAGGAAAATTTTATGATAACAAGAAGCAATGCTATGATGGAAAAATAGTTTACATTTTAATTAGTATTTCAGGGAATCCTTGGTACCAGTTTGGAAAAGAACTAACCTCAGCATACACTCTATGTAATCTATTTAATCAATGGTCCATTTTAAATGGATCAAGCTGTGGACATTCAAGGAAAACTTGAAAATAAGCTCATATATTAAGCTAGCAGAGAAAGATAAATGCACAGCTTTTGACAAAATAGAGGCTTTCAGGTATGAGCGGGATAAGCTAGAAAATAAATTGTTTACACAAATAGATGTAATGGAAAAAAGATAAAGAGCAAAGTAACACTAGGGCAAATTCCAGCCTAACTAGTTGTTAAAGTCATTAAATAAAACTAAAAGCCCTATAACGTGCCCTGATTACTCAGCCATGGCCGCTCCACAGTTGGCAGAGCTGCAGAAAAACGGGGAGGACTGAGACACAGCAGAGGGCATGGTAAATGGGTGCATTCTCCCTAGACCATAGGCTAGACCTGCCCATTCCTTCCCTTTTTGAGTCATTGAGCACCTACTCTGTGCCAGGCCCAGTGCTAGGTTCTGGGATTCAGAATCTGGGCAAGGCCCAGTCCCTGGCTCACAGAACTCCCTGTGTAGGAGGGGAGAGAGATGAGTAATGGGGTCATGGTCCCACCTGGGAAGCCCTGTGACTGAGAGGTGGTGATATATAGTTAGCCCAGAGGAGAGACACTCAACATGCCTGGTAGAATAGGAGGGTTTCCCAGAGAGGTGTCCTAAAGGATGAATGAGGGGGTGCTAGGTGAACAAGGGGAAAGGCATTCTCAAAAAGGGACCGGCCCATGCAAAGACAGAGAAGTGGGACACGAGGGGGACGTGGAGGCAAGAAGCATTACTCCATCCTAGGTGCACGGAGAACCCAGCAGGAGCAAGTAAATTAAGGACCAACATGATTCAGTTTGTATCTCAGAAAGACCCATCTAAATATATATTAAGAACTATCCAACTAGTCTGTTATTTGATGGGCAAATCTGTTTGGGGAAATCTAATTAAATGAAATAATCCCCAAAGAAAACAAAGGCCATTTGTCTGAAGATGTTCCCAACAGCACTATCTATCATGATAATGAAATAGCCAAGGTCCAAGTGGCACATTCTGGATGAATAAGGTATGATCCACACCCTCAGGGGGCTCTCATAGAAAAAAGTGTGAAATAAATACATTGTCAGCACAAGGTGAGACAGTGGCTGGTGCTGGAAAGATAGATGAAGGGCTATGGTAGCTTGGTGATGAGAAAGATCTGCTGGGAAGACCCAGGGAAGGCTCCCTGTAAGAGGTGCTGTTTAGGCTGAGAGGTAGAATTAGACCCTAAAGAGAAACAGGGTGAGGAAGTATCCTCTTGACAGGGAGATTCATTCACATCTTGTGCACAGTCAAGGAGACTACAAAATCCCAAATATACATGGGGAGCTATGAGTGGTTCAGTGTGCCGGGGGTTTTCAGCCTCAATCTGCTGTAAAACAGTTTTCAATCTGCTGTAAAACATATAAGCAGGACCTTATGCCACCATAGGCATTCCCAACTTTAGAGAAAATCAGAAATTTGGCCAGTAATTAAAATACCTCAATCATTCATATTCATACAACTTCTAATGGTATATGGACAACAGGAACTCATTACAGGCTAGAGCACAGGTAAGCCAGGAGGCCAGTGATGTAAAATCCTAGGTGTGACTCTTAACCCCTTGACCTGGCACTGAGGGAGCCAGCCTACAAATGCAGGAGGAGAAAGACTTTCTCCAGAACCTTCTCCATTTGGGGGATGGGGCTACAGCAAAGTTCACAAAAGACCACAGAATCTGAAGATGCCCTCTGCCACTGAGTTGGCAGTACCCTATATCACATGCAAAATTGCAAGGTTCTGACATCGGCCACAGGGCTGAGAAGCCAAAACTGTGCTCCAGCTGCCCTTTGAACTGTAAAAAATGCCAGGCTGGACACTCTGGCAGGAAAAGCTGTCATGGCCTTTGAGTCTTGCTCCCAAGGAGACACAGTCTGGGCTGTCCCAGTTTTCCTCTGGCACACAGAGAGTTAAACACAGCCAGCGAGGCAGTTCTAAGGGATAGAGGTTGTCTCCCCCACCACAGTCTCAGTGCACATTTACTCCTGTTGAGACTGTATACTAATCTCCTAAATCCAAAAGCAGTCAGACGCTACTATTTAGGGAGCGGTAGTTCTCCTGCAAAACTGCATGGAGAAAGGGCTGAGCGGGGAAAGAAAGCCTAGAGACCTGGGCCCAAGCCCTGCCTTTTGCACATAACAGTTTCTAAAGCCTGTCTCATCCTGAGTATCCTCTGCTGTAAAAATGCCTGAAGCCCTGCCTTTTGCACAGAACAGTTTCTAAAGCCTGTCTCACCCTGAGTAACCTCTGCTGTAAAAATGCCTGCAGTGCTTTCCAACACAGCTACTGCAAGGATCAACTTGCAGTTTCCATCACTTATTTTGTGCCATGGTGTGGAAAGCATATTATTTCTAATATCTCTTAATTTTCACAGCATCCCTAGGAGGAAAGGTGGTCTAAGTATTCCCCTTTTCCAGATGTGGAAAGTGAGGCTCAGAATAGTAAAATCCATTGTCCAATGGCACCTAACCCAACCACACGCCTTAGGTCAAAACTATTTTAACACAGATTCTTACTTTTCACACAACCGCCTCTGGGTCCTGGTGGGGAAAGAGAGACCCAGGAACAGAAGGTACCAGATCCCCTGGTTCCCAGTCTATAGCTCTTCCCATCATCCACACAGTTACTGCCCACGATGGATGGGGCTCTCCAGGTAACTCAGGCCTAGGTTAGGTATCAGAGCAATTCGGTCCCGTTATTTCTTGCGCGTCACAGCGCCAGGTGGTGGCGGTCTGCTTCCGCACCTGTGTACAGACGGGTCGTCACATCTGCCCTTGCAATGAGGCAACCAGCACGCACCACCTGAGCGCCGGCGCTGGGTGAGCTGGAGCGAACTATTCCAGCGGAGACCGCTGGCACTGTTACTGGGCTTCCAAAGTCCCTCTATGCCCAAGATTGAAAGGGCTGCGCCTAGCTCAGACTCCTCCGGTTCCAGGATGCTGCTCCACCCGCTTCGGCCGGCCGGAGACTCTTTTTCACCCCTCAAATCCCCTGCACCGCCTGGGGAAGCCGCAGCCGAACCGCCAGTGCGCCCCGAGCGGCGAGGACTCCCTTTTATGTCCAGGAATGAGGCGCGCACCGCAGCCGCTCCCGCCGCCGAGACCAACTATTCTGGGGCGCAGAGGTTGCCGGTGCAGCGCTCGGGCCGGGCTGCTTACCTGTCGCGGAGCGGGTCCGAGTGACGCCGGGGAGAAGCGCGGAGGTGGAAAGCAGCAAAAGCAGGCGCCAGCACTGTGCGTCCCTCCTGCAAGAAGCGGTCGAGGGAGAAAAGGTGAGGCGGGCTGTAGGGCCAGGGGGCTGGGGCACGGGGCAGCGAGTCATACCTGGGTGCCATCCCGCAGTTCGGCGGGCCCCCGAGGGCACCGGGCAGCCGAGCTCCGCAGACGGCGACGGACTTTGCGCGCGGGCCGCTCGTCCTTCCTGCCTGCAACAAAGACGGCGCTGGGCAGGGGCAGCGGCAGCGGCGGGCAGGATCCCAGCACGGCCCGCGTCCTGAGTCACCCGCGCTCTGAAACCCGACTCCGCCGCACCCAGCGCTCCCGCGCGCGCCGCGCCCCACCTCGGGCAGTGCCGCAGCGGCGCACTCAAGCCCCGGGACTCCTGGCTGCCTACCGCCTGCCCACGCCCCTTTCCCCCTCGACGGATGCGCGCCCCCCAGCCGCAGCTTCCACCCGGGCGGCCTCGGGTAACCAAGAAAAGCCTCGCGCCCGCGCTTGTCGGGGTCAGCGGGCAGCTCCCTCCCGCCCTCTAGTCTATCGGCGTCCGGGCTGCCCGGCCGACAAAACACTCCCTTTTCATGGGCCAATGGAATCTTCTCATCAGCCGAGGGAGGCTGGAATCGCTGTGATTTCCCTAAATGACAACGAAGAACCTGGAGGCTCCAAGAGATGCAGGGAATGTCCCAAGGTCACACAGCTGGATTGGACCCTGCCCTGCACCCCTGGCTCGCAACCCCCTTGAACGCCCAGGATTGGCCCATTTGGTGGGGGTGGGAGGGGGGAATAAGTGATACCTATAAATAAATGCAATAAAGATAATCCCAATTTTTAAAATGTAAGTGTATCTAATATTCCAAGCTTCTCCTCTTTGTGCCCTGCCTGCACCACCATCTCCTGCCACCAGAACATAAGCTCCGGGAGAGCAAGAATTTACATCTGTTTTGTTCTCTGTATAAAGTAGTACTTGGCCATAGGAGATGCCCATAAACAGGGGAAGGAACACAATTTTTAAGTGAGATGCCACTCCAGGCACTGTGATGACTGGGGAAAGATGAACCAGTCTGTCTCCAAAACCCATCAGGAGAGTTCATAGGGGAAGGAGGAGCAGGGGGTAGACTGTTCCACATGCACTGAGCATAGCACAGGGCCTGGCACTGGCTAAACCCTCAAATGGTGGCTCTTTATTATGATTACCACCAGGCCCAGTAGTGTAAGATATTTGGGGGAGAGGAGACGCAGCTGAGGTCAGCTGAGACTTGGACAGTTCTGAAGCCAGGCAGGTGCAGGGTCCTCTCTCCCTCCTGTACAAAGTTCCTGGTTTTCATTTCTAGATGACAAGTCACCACCTGCCGGGTGAGACAGTAATATGAGTTGGCCCTGCAGAGATGGGATGGTTGGTGGACATAGTAGCTAACATATATTGAGTGCTGTGTCCCAGGCCCTGTGCTAAATGCTTTACTCACAAAGGTCAGTCCATGCAACAGTCCTGGATAGGTGGTACTTCAGTGATCCTCATTTCATAGATGAGGAAGCCGAGGTCTAAAAAGTGCCCAAAGTAGTGCATGACATTGGCCAACACCCATGCTCTTCAACACTCTGTCATGCTATCTGTCTGTAATAAGATTAGACCCATTTCTCCACCCTCAAGAGCAAAATCACACTGGAGTTATGGAACACTCAGGCATGAAGGGGTTAATACCCACACAGGCAGTAAGGGCTCCAAAGGGAGCTCAAGCCTGGAGTCAGGAGCCTGGATTCCCGTCCAGTTCTGGCCCACACGGGGCAGACCCTGTCCTTATCTGACTTTTTATTTCACCATCTATAAAATGGATCTAATGATCTTGCTGTGAGTGCATGACTGTGAGTCTCAACGAGACCACGTGCATGCAGCAGTGCTCTGTCCACTGTAAAGTGCGGTGCAGATGTGAGGGGTCAGGTCTGCGGTTAATGCACACAGTCTTCAAAACAGAAAGAAAATTCAGCATGGCCTGGAGAAGGCGGGAGAGGCTTCAATAGAGTAGCAAAGTTAACCCAGACTGGGGGTCTGCGGGTGCAAGCAGGAGGGAGCGGTAACACAGCCAAGGCAGCTCTAGAGCTGGGACGGCCCCACCTGAAACTAACCCTCCAGATCCAGTGCATTCTAACAACATGGTCAGGTTTCTTTCTTAGTCTCTTCATATTGTCTGTGAATATGAATCCTTTCCCACTCACAGTCACGGTGTGCTGGACATATCATGTTATTATGGTTTCCTAACCATAAGGAATTTGCCTTCTTGGTTCTATATTTTTTATTCTTTATAAAGTACCATAATGACTGGGAATGTAATTGACTTTCTTAGAACTATAATTCTATATTGCTTCGAAAGAGCCACATCAGCTATGATTATATAATATTTCTATTGTTCTGTTTAACACTTAAAACTGAAGGCTATGAACTGGTGGCTTAGTTTGGCCCATAGGTAGGTATTGTTCAGGTGCCTGGTATCAATCTCCAAATTAAATGAGTTAGCAATATATTTGATAATTTAGCTTGGATGGTAAAGCGTCTGCCTACCATGCGGAAGACCCGGGTTCAATCCCTGGGTCAGGAAGATCCCCTGGAGAAGGAAATGGGAACCCACTCCAGTATTCAGCCTGGAAAATCCCATGGACTGAGGAGCCTGGTGGGCTATAGTCCATGGGGTCACAAAGAGTCAGACACGACTGAGCGACTTCTCTTCACTTCACTTCATACTTGATAATTAGTTGGTTTACGTTAAAATCCAGATTTCTGGCTTCTTTTTAAAATTTTGGAAAACCTGGTAACATGGGACTTGTGTTCCTTGTGCCAGTGATTGATTTGCATTGAAAGGGACTGTTACCTTCAGGTACTGCTACCTTCAGTCAAGGCCAATTTCTATGGTTTGCCATGGTTCCTACCATCCATGGCTTCCCTGATAGCTCAGTTGGCAAAGAATCCACCTGCAATGCAGGAGACCCCAGTTTGATTCCTGGGTCAGGAAGATCTGCTGAGAAGGGATAGACTACCCACTCCAATATTCTTGGGCTTCATTGTGGCTCAGCTGGTAAAGAATCCACCTTCTATACGGGAGACCTGGGTTCGATCCCTGGGTTGGGAAGATCCCCTGGAGAAGGGAAATGCTACCCACTCCAATATTCTGGCCTGGAGAATTCCATGGACTGTATAGTTCATGGGGTTGCAAAGAGTCAGACCTGACTAACTTTCAGTTTCACTACCATCCCTATTGTTCCCCAACATCAAAGCTAAGAATCATTTGCCATTTATCTTCACATATGCACTCTGCCTGTTATAAGAAAGAGAAAAGTGGAATAGATTGAGTGTTCGTGTCACTGTTAAAAACAGAGGGGAAAGATATGCAGATAGGGACGGGGGGCATGTTTCAAGAAAGATGTGGAAGAATATATTTCTTCATGTTTAATACACAAATTAAGTATATCTACATTGAAAGAATGAAGACTAAAATGCCATGATGAAACAAACCTGGTCCCCCTCAGTTATGCATGTTACCTGATATGTGAAAGAAAGGTGCATTTTGATTGGTGGGCTTGATTGTGGTCCAATTTATCAGTCCAAGATACACATGCATAAGGCAGCAGTTTCCTTTACTACTCTGGCAGGGAAGTCCTGTGTACACATTTTATATTTTGTTGGTTCTGTGTAAATATCTGATAATATCCAGTTCACTAGAATCTAAACATCCTAAGAACACATTTCTTTCCTATAAATGATGAGATAGATGCAGGTTAATATTTCTAATTTTGTACTTATTTTTCCTGGGAAATCAGACCATGTTCATCAACAATCAGGACTCTCATTTTAAAGCTGGGCCTGGAGGGGGGAACCGTGAACTGACTGATGGTGGAGGACAGAGAGGGTGTCCAGCCTGGGAGTTGAAGGGGACCAAATGGTCCCAGCTGCTCGTGTGGGAGGGATGAGGGCAGCATGCCAAGCAAGGCAGTTTGCCTCCTGCCAGACTGTGTTTTGAGGGTTTAAGCGATTTCCTTCTATTCAATATGAAGTTGTAGAAATAGCCAAGAGGAAGTTTTGTGTCATACTGGAACTGGTCTAAATTGTTTACCATGGCTTCAGTACAATCTACAAGAATGAGACATGTGGAGATGGGGGATCTATGTCCCAGCTCTTCTAGGACTCAATTAAATTAATGGGCTGTTGCATTTTCTTACATACCACTCAAGTGTCCCAGTAAACTCGGTCTCAAAAGCATCCTCCAGACTGTTTCAAGCAGTTAGAAGGGGTATGAAAATCAGAAGGATTCTGAGTTGTGGTTTGGGACAAAGTGAGGCTTCCCAGGTGGCTCAGTGGTAAAGAATCCACCTGTCAATGCTAGACCCGCACGAGACACGGGTTCGATCTCTGGGTCAGGAAGGCCCCCTGGAGGAGGAAATGACAACCCACTCCAGTATGCTTCCCTTGGAAATCCCATGGACAGAGGAGCCTGGCAGGCTAGAGTCCATGGGGTCGCCAAGAGTCAGACCTGACTTAGCGACTGTGCGCATACCCGTATAAGCACAGAGCACACCTCTTTCTGAAACTGTTTCCTGAGAACATGGGGATAACACCTCTCTTCTGGAGTTGTGGTCAGGAAGTTCACAAGAGACACTCAAAGCTTGCACCCCTATCCGGTTTCAAGAGCAGAAAAAGAAGAGACCTAGCTAGTGGACCAGAGAAGAATTAACTATTCAGAGAAAAGCACTGCCTTTTGGGTAATCAACAGAAAACAATGACAGTGCAATCCCAAAAGTGCCTTCCACGGAGGATGCTTTAGTTCTGAAGAGTGCCTTGATGGGTTTGGATATGCCGAAGGGGACCATGGGCTGAGAAGAGTCGATTTGTTTTTCGTAAGTGAGTAAGTGAAGTCACTCAGTCGTGTCCAACTCTTTGCTACCCCGTGGACTGTAGCCCAACAAGTTCCTTTGTCCATGGGATTCTCCAGGCAAGAATACTGGAGTGGGTTGCCATTTCCTTCTCCAGGGGATNTGAGTAAGTGAAGTCACTCAGTCGTGTCCAACTCTTTGCTACCCCGTGGACTGTAGCCCAACAAGTTCCTTTGTCCATGGGATTCTCCAGGCAAGAATACTGGAGTGGGTTGCCATTTCCTTCTCCAGGGGATCTTCCCAACCCAGGGATTGAACCCAGGTCTTCCACATTGCAGGCAAACACTCTAACCTCTGAGCCACCAGGGAAGCCCTCTTCATAAGTGAGATGAATTTGAAAATCTGACAGTCTTAGTGGGAAGACGGCAAAAGCAAAAGAAGGGAAGAGTGTGTAAAAGAGCTCTTAGGTGCCACTGCCAGTGCCTGCTCTCTGCCTCCATCACTCATGTGCAGTATAGACAAGGCCATCCAGCTGTCAGCGACTGCTGCCCTTCACCTGAGCGTTTTCTCTGGCTGCTGGGGAATTAACGCTGACCTCCCAGCTGCTCTCAACCAGTGGCCTACAGGAGCTCATGGATAAAAAACTCGGCTCCCTTTCCCAGTTGGCGGGAATTTTCAGACACCCGGAGTCCCTGCCCGTGTCATAGCCCCTTGCCCTTTCTCCACACTGAGCACTTCTCCCTTCCTACTCAGGGCCGTCCTGTGGATGCTGACCTGTGACACGTTGTATAATCCACTCTGAGCAACCTGGAAGTAAGTAGAAATAACACCCAGGAAGCAAATATTTAGCCAATGGAAGCCAGAAAATATATTTCTCTCCCTGTTTCTCCCAGATGCACTGTCCTGAGATGGTCATTTATAAGGCATCTGAGAGACACTCTCACAAGACTAAGGGATCAATCATATAATCTCTCATCAGCAGTTTCTTCTTTCCTGCCTCATTTCCCTTTTCTTTACTTCTGCTCCCTAGGATTTTACTCCCTAATACCAAAGAGGCACCAAAGACTGAGTAACACCTCAGTGTGTGAGTCAGGATAAGCTAGATGGTGGAATTTATCTTCCACATTCATGACAATAATGGGATTTCTAAACTTGTTGTCACTTCTGTCTTACCAGGTCCAATTAGCATGATGTTACCAAATAGGAGGTGAGCATTAGGATGACAAGGTCCCTATGGACTACATTATAACAGAGAACAGGAGAGTTAACATATTTCTGGGAACAAAAAGTGAATATGGACTACTCTCCTTACCATATGAAAGCAAATTGCTTTTGATTTCCCCCTCCATGGAGACTGTGACTGCATTTGCCAAATCATGGTGCATCCATATGTCAAATGTTGTTGATATATTCCAGTAGCTACCACATCTGGCACAGCAGCTGCAGCTGAGGCTACCCTCTGGCCAAGTTTATAGCAATCCACTATTATCCACCATAATCCATTTGGCTTTTGCAAGGACCACACTAGTGAATTAGTGGAAATATAATGGGATCTATTGCCCCTGTACCATTTAAGTGTTAATAGTAGCTCTAAGGGCTTCCTAGGTGGCACTAGTGGTAAGGAACCTGCCAGCCAATGCAGGAGACGTAAGAGATGCGGGTTAGATCCCTGGGTCAGCAAGAGCCCCTGGAGAAGGAAATGGCAACTCACTCCAGTATTCTTGCCTGGGAAATCCCATGGACAGAGAAGTCTGGTGGGCTACAGTCCAGAGGGTAGCAAAGAGTTGGACATGACTGAATTGACTTAGCATTTATGCAGTAGCTCTAAATTCTGCAATACTTCCTGGGATGTGGTATTGCTTCTGATTTACTCTTGGAGGTGGAAAAAGGGAGATAGTTTCAAGGACTTCCACTTAACCTTTTCGTAAGTCAGGTAGTTAATATAAGGGCTCTATTGGAAGCTAAGTATTATGTGATTATATATAGGAATGGGCACAAAATGTGTTGGTCTTTGAATCTCACAGTGCTCACCAAAGAGCATCCAACACAGAGGAGACATGCAACAACCAGGTGGAGGGAGTGACTCATCCTGAGGATGTTAGCTGGCCTCTCACCTTGGCTATCCCAGGGCTGACGTGGTGGAGCCTTAAGAAGAGTGACAGTGATGGCCAGGGCAAATGGTAGGTAAAGACCCAGCAACATGGGCCCCATCCTTCTGAAGCCGATCTACCTTCCGACTTTGTGGAAAGGCCAGCCTGCTAGCTACAGAGACTGACACTGAATCCTCAGTATGGTACCATTCCTCAGAGAGACCACATGGGCACTTGGTGACAAGTTGACTTCTTCAGACCCCTTCTGAGCAATTCTTCCTCACCAGAATCAATACCCTTCTGCTAGGTAGAGTATTCTTGGTTGTAGGTTCTTCCCTTTCCTCACTTTAAATATATCATGCCATTCCCTTCAGGTTTGTAGAGTTTCTGTTGAGCAATCAGCTGATAACCTTATGGGGGCCCTTATATGTTATTTGTGATTTTCCCTTGCTGCTTTTAATATTTTATTTTTGTCAGTTTGATGACTATGTGTCTCCATGTTTCCTTCCTTGGGTTTATCCTGCCTGGGACTCTCTGTGCTTCTTGGACTTGGTTGACTATTTCCTTTGCATGTTAGGGAAGTTTTCAGCTATTATCTCTTCTGATATTCTCTCAGTCCTTTCTCTCTCTCTCTTCTCCTTTTGGGACCCCTAGAAGCAAATGATGCTTTTAATGGTTGTCTCAGATGTCTCTTAGGGCTGGCTTCATTTCTTTTCATCCTTTTTTCTATATTCTGTTTTGCAGCAGTGATTTCCACAGTTTTGTCACATAACCGTTCCTCTGCCTCAGTTGTTCTGCCATTTCTTCCTTCTAGTGTATTGTTCATCCTTCTCTGTTGGTCCTTTAGTTCTTCTAAGTCTTCAGTAAACATTTCTTGCATCTTTTCCATTCTTTTTCCAGGATCCTGGTCATCTTCACTATCATTTTCTGAATTCTTTTCCTGGAAGGTCACCTGTCTCCACTTCATTTATTTGTTTTTCTGGGGGATTTTATCTTGTTCCTTCATATGGGATATAATCCTCTGCCTTTTCTCTTTGATTAACTTTTATGATTGTGGTTTTCATTCTGTGGGCTACAGGACTGTAATTCTTCTTCTTTTCTCTTTCTGTCCTCTGGTCAATCAGTTCAGTCGCTCAGTCATGTCTAACTCTTTGCGACCCCATGAGTCGCAGCACGCCAGGCCTCCATGTCCATCACCAACTCCAGGAGTTCACCCAAACTCATGTGCATTGAGTTGGTGATGCCANAATGGACAGAATCTTTGAGGAACACATTTTAATAAACCTGATGTAAGAAATAGAAAAGCTAAACAGTCCTACATTTACTAAGGCTGATAAATCTATAAAAATTATCTTTTCATAAAGAGATGTCAGAACAAGATGACTTTGTCAGTAAATTCTTTCATACATTTATAGAAGAAATAGGATGACTTTTATTCAAAAAGAAGAACTCTCTCAATTACTTTTTACTAAAAAGCAATAATTCCAGCAGATATTTAAGACAGTTGTATGTGAGACAGGAAATTCTCAAAAGTCTTTTTTCAAGAACAAGGATCCTATTGTGTTTTCCTTTATGTTTTTCTCAATATAATCTTTTTCTTTTTTGGAAAAACTAGTTTTGTTGTGACGGAAGCAAGAGTAAATCTTCTCTGGAAGAAAATAACACTCAAAACTTCATACTGTCTCTATTATAGGCCAGGGTAATCTTGATACCAAAACTTGACAAAATCTTTACAAGAAAGGAAAATTGCAGACTCATCTTTTTCATAATCAGAGGTGCAAAGATCCTAAAGAAATGATTGACAATTTAAATTTTATGACACTTAAAACAATAATACATCAACAGAAATTAGTGTATTCCTGGCATGCAAGATTGGTTTAATGTTTTAAAATTGATTTTAACAATAATAAATAAAATTACATTATCATTGCAAGGGATATTAAAAAAAGATCTGACAAAATTCAATATCATTTATGACAAAAATTCATATCAAACCAAGAATAAAATGAAATTTTCTTATTTTGTTACTGGATACCAATAAAAATCTATATTAAATATCATAGTTTAAAATGAAATGCTTTCCCTGCTGAGATCAGAATAAGATAACACTGCATATTACTATCAAATCTGTTCAACTTTTTACCAGAAGTTTTAGCCAGTGTAAATGGGAATAAATAAATAGCATTAACATTGAAGAAAAAAAAATAAAATTGCCATTACTTACAGGACACTGTAAGCATTCAGAAAATATAAAATACTTTTCAAAAAGTATTAGAATAAATAAGTGAATTTATCTAGGTAAATAGTTTAAGCTCAATATTAAAAAATCAGCTGAATTCCTGTATACTAGAAACTACTTAAAAAAAAACAGTTTTAAATAAAAGATATTGTTTGCAATAGCATCAAGTCAAATACCTTTAACTAAATCTAAGATAAAAAAACAACAACACTGAAAATCATAAAACATTGAGAGAAATTAAAGAGTTAACCACATGTATACACATATTATAGTTAAGAATTAGAAGACTAAATATTACTAAATTGTCAATATTTTCCAAATTGGTTTATAGACTTAATGTGATCCAAATAAAAATTCCAGTGGGTTTTTTAGAGGGGTGAAAATCAACAAAAATATTCTGAAATATGTACAAAGTGCAGGAACAGTAAAAAAAAATCATGAAAAAGAACAAAATTGGAATACATATAGTGCTGATATCAAGACTTTATTACAGTAGCTTTGTTACAAGAAAGTGTGGAATTGACATAAAGATGGACTCAAACCAACAGAACAGAAGAGAGTCCAGAAAACTCTACATTCTTTTGACAACATATGGCCTCTTCATTCGTGACATTTGATGACACCAAGACTGTGGAGAAAAAATGTTTTTCTGACAATAGTGCTGGGCTGACTGGGTATCATCCTGATCCCCATTTAATACTGTAAATCAGCACTTCATGGTGCTGATTTTTGACCTCTCTGTGGTACCCAAGGACATCCAGAAATGTCTGGAGACGTTATTGTTGTGAGTGAGTTGGGGAATGCTACTGGCATCTAGTGGGTACAGATTAAGGATGCTGCTAAACATTCTGTAATGCATAGTATAGTCTTAAACAGCAAGGAATTATTTTGTTCAAAATGTCAGTAGTGACAAAATTGAGAAACTCTGTCTTAAAAAAACAAAAATCAATCCCCAGAGTATTGTAAGCTTAAATATGAAAGAATAATAAAGTTTCTTAGAGGTAAGAAGAAAGAAGATACTCATGACCTTTGCATTGGTAAAGATTTGTTAAATGTGACACACAAAAAGCAGTAAGCAAAAAGAAAAATACTGATAAATGAGATTACAATTTAGCAAACCATATCACCAACACAGTAAAATGTTAAGCCAGAGAAAAGGAGAAATTTGAAATATATATAACCAGCAAAGCACTTATATCAAGAATATATAAACATTGCCTATGAATCAAGAAGAAGGAAAGAGACAATCCAGGGTAGAGGGGTGGGGCGGAAATGGGCAAAAGAATCAAACTTGTGCTTCATAGTAGAGAATACCCATTTGATACTACATGTATGAGAAAGTGTCCAATATCATTAGTCATGAAGGAAATTAAAATTAAAACTACAATGAACTAACTCCACATACTCACCAGAAAGGTGAAAATTTAAGAAACTGAGAAATGAAATGCTGATTAAACTGTGGAGCCACTGGAATTTTCATACACCACAGATGGGAAAGCAAATTGGGACAACCTCTTTGGAATACTATTGTGAGTATCGACTAAAATTGAGTATGTTCATAACCATCAGTTCAGTTCAGTTCAGTTGCTCAATCGTGTCCGACTCTTTTGCATGACTCTTTGACAATGAGTCAACTCTTTGCATGAGGTGGCCCAAATACTGGAGTTTCAGCTTTAGCATCATTCCTTCCAAAGAAATCCTAGGGTTGATCTCCTTCCCCAAGGACTGGTTGGATCTCCTTGCAGTCCAAGGGACTCTCAAGGGTTTTCTCCAACACCACAGTTCAAAAGCATCAATTCTTCGGCGCTCAGCCTTCTTCACAGTCCAACTCTCACATCCATACATGACAATAGGAAAAACCATAGCCTTAACTAGATGGACCTTAGTCGGCAAAGTAATGTCTCTGCTTTTGAATATGACTTAGCAATTCCATTCCAACAGAAATGTATATATATTCACTGAAAGATATGTATATACACACAGATACTTATATATCCACATACAAGTATAGGATCTATGTATCCATATATGTATGAAGGCTTACTGTAGCATTATTAATAACAATTCATAACAGTTCAAAACTAGTTACAACATAATTGTCCATCAAAAAAAAAAGTAAAACTCTTATATATTCAAACAATGGAATTCTTCACAGCAATGAAAATCATTGCTATATGCAACTATGTTAATAAATCTCATTAACAATGTTGAATGAAAGAAGTCAGACATGGAGGGAACATGCTATATCATTTCATGTATATAAAATTGAAAATCAGGTGAAACTAATATATGGCTTCTAGGTCAGGATCAGGGTTCCCTGGTAGCCTAGCTGGTAAAGAATCTGCCTCCAATGTAGGAGACTCCGGTTCGATTCCTGGGTCAGGAAAATCTATCTGCTGGAGAAAGGATAGGCTACCCACTCCAGTATCCATGGGCTTCCCTGGTGGCTCACATTGTAATCAATCCACCTGCAATGTGGGAGACCTGAGTTAAGGCCCTGAGTTGGGAAGATATCCTGGAGAAGGGAATGGCTATCCACTCCAATATTCTCCAGTATCCAGTACCTAGATAGCATATTAAAAAGCAGAGACAGTACTTTGACCACAAAGGTTCATATAGTCAAAGCTATGGTTTTTCCAGTAGTCGTAATGGATGTGAGAGTTGGACCCTAAAGAAGGCTCAATGCCAAAGAATTGATGCTTTTGAGCTGTGGTGTTGGCGAAGACTCTTGAGAGTCCCCTGGACTGCAAGTAAATCAAATCAGTCAATTGTAAAGGAAATCAATACTGAATATTCATTGGAAGGATTAATGTTGAAGCTGAAGCTCCAATATTTTGGCCACCTGATGGGGGCAGGAGGAGAAGGGGATGACCGAGGATGAGATGGCTGGATGGCATCACTGACTTGATGAATGCGAGTCTGAGTGAACTCCGGGAGTTGGTGATGGAGAGGGAGGCCTGGTATGCTGCGATTCATGGGGTGGCAAAGAGTCAGACACGACTGAGTGACTGAATTGAACTGAACTGAACCGAACTGATGTGAGGTGAACTATTTCAAATCCTGAAAGATGATGCTGTGAAAGTGCTGCATTCAATATGCCAACAAATCTGGAAAACTCAGCAGTGGCCACAGGACTGGAAAAGGTCAGTTTTCATTCCAATCCCAAAGAAATGCAGTGCCAAAGAATGATCAAACTACTGCACAATTGCACTCATTTCACATGCTAGTAAAGTAATGCTCAAAATTCTCCAAGTGAGGCTTCAGCAATACGTGAGCCATGAACTTCCATATATTCAAGCTGGTTTTAGAAAAGGCAGAGGAACCAAAGATCAAACTGCCAACATCTGCTGGATCATGGAAAAACTAAGAGAGTTCCAGAAAAACACCTATTTCTGCTTTATTGACTATGCCAAAGCCTTTGACTGTGTAGATCACAATAAACTGTGGAAGATTCTTCAAGAAGTGGGAATACCAGACCACCTGACCTGCCTCTTGAGAAACCTATATGCAGGTCAGGAAGCAACAGTAAGAACTGAACATGGAACAACAGACTGGTTCCAAATAGGAAAAGGAGTATGTCAAGGCAGTATATTGTCACCCTGCTTATTTAACTTCTATGCAGAGTACATCATGAGAAACGCTGGGCTGGAAGAAGCACAAACAGGAATCAAGATTGCCAGGAGAAATATCAATAACCTCAGATATGCAGATGACCCCACCCTTATGGCAGAAAGTGAAGAGGAACTAGAGAGACTCTTGATGAAANTGAGTGCCGAAGAATTGATGCTTTTGTACTGTGGTGTTGGAGAAGACTCTTGAGAGTCCCTTGGACTGCAAGGAGATCCAACCAGTCCATTCTGAAGGAGATCAGCCCTGGGTTTTCTTTGGAAGGAATGATACTGAAGCTGAAACTCCAGTACTTTGGCCACCTCATGCAAAGAGTTGACTCATTGGAAAAGACCCTGATGCTGGAAGGGATCAGGGGAAGGAGGAGAAGGTGACGACAGAGGATGAGATGGCTGGATGGCATCACCGACTCTAAGGACATGAGTTTGGGTGAACTCCAGGAGTTGGTGGTGGGCAGGGAGGCCTAGCATGCTGTGATTCATGGGGTTGCAAAGAGTTGGACACGACTGAGCGACTGAACTGAACTTTATATATATGGTACCTATTTTATTCCAATATACAGTCTTAGGAAACCCAGCAATATATTTCAGAAAATTGAATGCTAATTTTAAAACTTAAATTTTTGCACCTATGGGACACTTCAGAAAGCTAATTTTCTCCACAGACTGTGATAATTTTCATAAGAATATCCTAATATGACTCATGCTCATGAACAACTTTCATGTATTGAAAATTGGGCTTGAAATAGGATTTGAGGTTGTCATTTTCATAAATGAGATTATATTTTTGCATGTAGTCCCATTTTTAATAATTTTTAAANTTTGGGCTCCAAAATCACTGCAGATGGTGACTACAGCCATGAAATTAAAAGATGCTTACTCCTTGGAAGAAAAGTTCTGACCAACCTAGATAGCATATTGAAAAGCAGAGACATTATTTTGCCAACAACTGTCTGTTTAGTCAAGGCTATGGTTTTTCCAGTGGTCATGTATGGATGTGAGAGTTGGACTGTGAAGAAAGCTGAGTGCCGAAGAATTGATGCTTTTGAACTGTGGTGTTGGAGAAGACTCTTGAGAGTCCCTTGGACTGCAAGGACATCCAACCAGTTCATTCTGAAGGAGATCAGCCCTGGGTGTTTTTTGGAAGGAATGATGCTAAAGCTGAAACTACAGTACTTTGGCCACCTCATGCGAAGAGTTGACTCATTGGAAAAGACTCTGATGCTGGGAGGGATTGGGGGCAGGAGGAGAAGAGGGCGACAGAAGGTGAGATGGCTGGATGGCATCCCCGACTCGATGGACATGAGTTTGGGCAACCTTCAGGAGTTGGTGATGGATGGGGAGGCCTGGCGTGCTGTGATTGATGGGGTCGCAAAGAGTCGGACACGACTGAGTGACTGAACTGAACTGAACTGATGTGAGGAGCCAAATAATTCAAGACCTTGCAGCTGGAGGAGAAGGGTCCTACAGAGGAAGAGATGGTTGGATGGCATCACCGACTCAATGGACATGAGTTTGAGCAAGCTCCGGGAGATGAAGGACAGGGAAGCCTGGTGTCCTGCAGCCCATGGGCTTGCAAAGAGTTGGGTACGACTGAGCGACTGAACAACAACAACAAAAGGTCAGTATGGTGGTACCTCTGAAAGGGAAGTAGGGATGGGGATGAAGAAAAAATTCATGGCAGGCTTCTGGATTTGGTGATATTTATTTCTCTATCTCGTGGTGTGTTCATTGTATAAAAATCCATTGAGCTCCACACTTAAGATTTGTGCACTTTTCTGACATCTGCGTTGATTAAATATAAATTGATGCAGAAATACACAAAATATACTTTTTAAAGCCCATATTAGCATATGAGCTCTCAAGATAAAGATTTTGGCTCTTAGGTGTTCAGTACAAAACATTAGAGAATTGTAGTGGTTTCCTCAAGTTCTCTTATTATAAAATAAGTTGCCGCAACTGTTAGGAGTTCTTTCCTGGCCAGGTTTGCCTAGTTATTTGGGTGTTTTTTCAGTGTGTGTTTGTTTTTAAAACATGAGTATGGGCCTGAATTGGCTTCCCAGGTGGTGCTAGTGGTAAAGAACCCGCCTGCCAATGCAGGAAACAGAAGCGACATGGGTTCGATCCCTGGGTTGGGAAGATCCCCTGGAGGAGGGCATGGCAACCCACTCCAGTATTCTTGCCTAGAGAATCTCATGGACAGAAGAGCTTGGCAGCCTACAGTCCATAGGGTCATAAAGAGTCGGACATGACTAAAACGACTTACCATTAGCGCTACAGACCTGAATTAGACAAACTTTCTTTTTCTTTTCCCTCCCTCAGATTTTTCCACTCTGCCCTCAGAGCTGAGTCAGAGCTGTTGAACCAGAGTCTTGAGAGATCTGTCATGTCTTCAGTAATGTTTTCCTCCTGAAAGAACCACTGGCAGAGACAGGAACTCAGCAGAGATTACACACCTGAGTGGCAAAGGAAAGTCACACTCCCATTTTTCAGGGTACAGCTTGGTCCTTATCAGTTATTTCTTGGTGCCTAACAATAGATGATTTCCAATATATACTGTTTCTGCTTAACAGCTGTATTAATTTCTTTCATCAGTGCCCATCTATGTGACCTTCACAAAGTAAATTTTCTGTTACATCTGTAACCTGTTCATCAAGAATCGTTATTGCACTGGGTTCCTTTCTTTTATGCAATAGTCACATTATTTCAATCTAAGTTCAACACAGTACTTCTAATTCACTAAAGGAATTCATTATCTTAGAGAATATAACAATCTGAAATTAACAAGGATTCTAATAATAATAATACACTCAAGTTAAAGTCTATGCATTTTCTTGAACTGTTGGATGGCAAAATTTAGGATCTTTAGGGTCTAGTCATCTATAGGTTAAAATTTAGTTTTCAAAACTATACTACAAATTTTTATATAACTAGAAAATATTTAACTTTATATATATGTTTACATATGATATATAAATACTTTATATGTTTACATATAATATATAATTAGAGAGTGTCTCAAAAAGAATAAGTGGTATCTTTTTGAGACACTACAGGTTATTTTTTAAAAAGGAAGTCTAGAGATAAAAATGGAAAGGAGATCACGGGAGGAGCCTTTGTACCTTAAAAGAGCCTTTTGAGAAACTCCTGTCTCGAGATGACATACTGTTGTTTTAAACAAGTCCTGCTGGAATTATTGCTGCTAGTCCAGACAGCAGAGAAGGACTGTCCCTGAGGATGAAATAGTGCTCACAATTCTGCACTGCAGATGGAGTTGTGAATGCTGTGGGGAACCAGGGCAGAGGCGACGAGGAGGAGAGAGGCGCAGAGAAATGAACGGAAATGAATATTCAACTTTTAAAATAAGATTGTACACTGTATTTGGACTCTGTTTCTTCACATTGTACTTTAATTGCAGAAGAACTCCAGAAAAAATAGTATTTCATTATATGGACGTATTACTCTGCCTACACGGAAGACCTTGGAAATAAGGTAAATCAGACCACTCTCTGAGAATCAAGCTAAAAAACTGGCGCACATTCCATCACCTGAAAGAGACTGGTTCCTGTATCCGAGGGGGCTTCCCAAGATGCTGCTTTATCTGTTCTCTGTATGCCTGTATCTCAGATTCCTCTACCCCGGCCTTCTCATTGGCTACCATACAACTACCTCTTCCATGACCGTCTCTCATTGGCAGTGCATCCGCTAATGCCTGCTAACTTCACTGGAGGCTACTCCACCCATTCTTAGGGGATGATCATAGTTTTATTCTGTTCCACACTGGGTATAGGCTTCCTATACTTCCTATAGTATTGTTGTTCAGTCTCTCAATAGTGTCCCACTCTTTGCCACCCCATGGACTGCAGCATGCCAGGCTTCCCTGTCCTTCATCATCTCCCAAGTTTGCTCAACCTCATGTCCATTGAGTCAGTGATGACATCCAACCATCTCATCCTCTGTCATCCTGTTCTCTTTCTGCCTTCAATCTTTCCCAGCATCTGGGTCTTCTCTAATGAGTCGGCTCTTTGCATCACGTGGCCAAAGTATTGGAGCTTCAGCTTCAGCATCAGTCCTTCCAATGAACATTCAGGACTGGTTTCTTTTAGGATTGACTGGTTGGATCTCTTTGCAGTCCAAGAGACTCTCAAGGGTTTTCTTCAACACCACAGTTCGAAAGCATCAATTCTTTGGCACTCAACCTTCTTTATGGTTCAACTCTCACATCTATACATGACTACTGGAAAAACCATAGCTTGGACTATATGAACATTTGTGGGCAAAGTAATGTCTCTGCTTTTTAATATGCTGTCTAGATTTGTCATAGATTTTCTTCCAAGGAGCAAGTGTCTTTTGAATTCATGGCTACAGTCACCATCTTCAGTGATTTTTGAGCTCAAAAAAATAACATCTGCCCATTCTTTCCCTATCTGTTTACCATGAAGTGATGGGACCAGATGCCATGATCTTCGTTTTTTTGAATGTTGAGTTTTAAGCCACCATGTTGGAAATTGAATGAGGTTATACTAAAGGTTTGGGAATAAAGGAATGAGGGTAAAATAAGGGGAAGAATTCATAACTTGTTCTATTGCTTTTAATGGGCTTTCAATTCTGTAATATTTTAAAATTTCTCTTTGATTTATTTCCTATTTTTCTGTCATCTCAGTTTTAGTTGATCTTTCTCCTAATATTCTCTTATTTGAATGCCTGTACCTTTCCCCCCCCCAATTTTTATAAAAGATATAATGATTTCTCTAATTTCATTCAGCTTGTGGTCTTTTAGTTCTTCCATTTCCTTGATTGATTCATTTTTCAAGGTTATTCTTTGTATGCCTTTTGCTGATATTCTGCCTTTTTTTTTTTTTTTTGCAGTGTCTATGCTTACCTTCCATACTGTCTCCTGTCTGATTCTTAGCTCATATTTGAATGGAGTCTAATATTTGTTATAAAACATTCTGAGGAGGGCAGAGATTGAGGATGGAATAAAGGCAGTGGGACAGGGGAGCATGAAGTGGGATAACTCAAAATTTCAGTTCAGACTTCCTTTTACACGTAATCTTTCACCAAATCAGTTATGTCCTTTTCCTGATGGCTTGTTTCTTATCTGAATTTTAGCATACATGAGGTTGCTTCCTCATGTTTCACCTCACACTGTCCCCCAGACAGCAGTCCAAGCTGTCAACAATCAAAGGGATGGGTAGGATAAATCCCCCTTCATGATGGCCTTCCTACGGCTCCCTGACACAACTATGGAGTGTGCACTGGTTCTCCTAGCTCCTACCTCCCTATTCATACAACCACTTGATTAGTATTTGAGGGTGTGATTATTCTTGATCAATTGATTAATTTAATAGAACTCAACTGACACAGTATTTGGCAGGGACATTTTGTACTTCGGGCTTTGGCACTGGGACTATTTCTTTGTTTCAATGAAGATTAATTTCTCCCTTTTATTATTTAGTAGCTTTTGATAGGTGTCTTTACTCTGGCACCTTTTCCCATATCCCCTGACTATGCTTTTTTTTTTTTTTTTAAAGAGGTTTCAATGGTGCTTTAGAGGAAAATCAAACAGTAGATCAACATGGAGAATAAGATTCACCTCCTCAACTTGGATCATCTCTTGTGTCTTGTAGCCAGCTGCCCTGTCCCTCACTCCCAGCCTATCTTTCGAACAGCACGTGCCAACCACTGAAAAGAAGTCACTCTGTCCTTCCAAACACCACCCTGCTNGAATAAGATTCACCTCCTCAACTTGGATCATCTCTTGTGTCTTGTAGCCAGCTGCCCTGTCCCTCACTCCCAGCCTATCTTTCGAACAGCACGTGCCAACCACTGAAAAGAAGTCACTCTGTCCTTCCAAACACCACCCTGCTCTCAACCAAGCATTGCTGTCAACCTCTCCAGGATCATATTTAGGATGAATAGACAAGAAGAATCCATTCCTTTCAGAGACCAATCTTGCTCAGACATGTAGGTTTATGGTTTAGCCTGAAAGTTCAGCGAGGCAACCATAAAATAGTGTAATGTTGATACACACTCTCCAAATTTCTTGCTTATTCATTTGCTTCCAAATTTCCATACTGCATAAAGAAAACATAGAAGGGATATCTTTCCAGCAATGGAAAGACAAAGAGAAGACAGTCAGAAAGAAAGCTTTTGTTTTTGGCCATGCCCTCGTCTCTCAGGATCTCAATTCTGGGACCAGGGATTGGATATGAGCCCCAGAAGTGAAAATGCTGAGTTCTAACCACTGGACTGCTAGGGAATTCCTGGAAGGGCTGTTTTATTAGGGTACTTCAGGCCCTGCCCATGGGAGGTGCCCTCTTCAATTAAGTAGCTACTTTGTCCCTCCTTCAAATAGCCATCTGCAATCCCCAGAACCGATGTTATTAAAAATTAGAATCATATAATCCCCTTATTCTGATTCCATTCCAAGTTTTTCACAATTCGACTTCTTATGTGCTTTGTCTATAGGGAAAAACATGTGCTTGTTTAGCACTATTGAGATTAAAATTTTTCTTGACAGTTAACTTTTAAATTAAAAATAAAAATTTGGATTTTTACAAGTGAATCTGTTAGAAGCTTTGATGCATGTTTTAGTGTTCCAAAGTTAGATGATCTCTAGAATAAATATAAGATGGAATTTTTGGGCATGCAGGGCTGATGACAGCCCCTGGACTGTGGTCAGTGCACAAGGACATGTATCTGAAGGGGGTCAGTCTTGGAGGCGAGACTTGCTTCCCCAGAGAGGCTAGTTCAGAGGACACGGGTTTTCATTTGAATCCCTAAAGTGTGCACATTGCTGACCAAGAGGAAATTTCAATCTGACAAATCTAAACACTGGTAAAATTAGACACATTTAACAAATTTACTGTTACAACTCAGCCTTACAAACAACTCCAAGAAGGTTCCAAGCCTCAAATAATTTTAACCGATATACCACCACTTGTAGAGGTCAAACTTTGAAAAATTACATCACAGTTCACCAAGCAGAAATCATTTCTCATCCTGGGAAGGTGAGTAAGTGTTTATATACAAGATTACTTTTACCTGTTTAAGTGAGTGTCAAGTGTAAGATACTCAGGAATATCTTAAATTGTAGCAAAACTTGAAATAATTTCCTAGCCTTTGTAAAAACAATCTTTTTACCCTCTCTCATTGAAATAAGAAGGAAACACATATAATGAACGTTTTCTATGTGCAAGGGAGTATGATCAGTGATTAATATACATTATCTCATTTAATTCTTACCACTGCCTGGTAAGTTATGATATTGTCCCATTTCACAGATGAGGAGATTGAAGCATTGAAATTTTGCTGTTTAGTGATTCATAGAAGTAATATTAATACATTTCAGAGCCAGAAATATAATAACCTAGGCCTGTGTCCATACTGGAGAAGAAATCAATGATAATCATTGATTATGCTAATGATTTTCAGCCAAAGACCAGCAGGAACATACATGTAGTTGAAGTCTGGGTTTATTACTTCTCACATGAAGGGAGAACACATACCATAGGGGACTGTAGGGTGTCTCAATAAGAGGGATTAGAAAGAGATTATTGGAAGATCTGGACTTTGGTTGGGGGATTTGGGCTTCCCTGGTTGCTTGGACAGTAAAGAATCTGCCTACAATGAGACCTGGGTTCAATCCCTTGGAGAAGGGAATGGAAACCCATTTCAGTATTCCTGCCTGGAGAATTCCATGGACAGAGGAGCCTGGTGAGCCTGCAGTCCATGGGGTCACAAAGAGTTGGACACAACTGATCAGCTAATACTTTCACTGGGTGATTTGGGGAGGGGTCCAAAGTAAGGCAAGTTCACTCTGGACTGGATAGAAAGCAGGAGTCATTCTATAATTGGGCAACTCAATCTTACCTACGAGAAGGGTATCCTGAGTCAGGATAAAGCCATAATGGTTGGTAAAGAAAGAAGAGTCATTCATATTAGCCTATAGAGGGTTTGTCTGGCATTTCATGGGTGGCGCAGTGACCTTGCTTTTATCTGTGTTTAGACAAAATTATGCAGTGGTCTTGTTTTATCTAAGTGAACTTGTCAGATGTTGGTGCTCTACAAAATAATCTATATTTAATAGAAGAACATACATGGTCTGGCTATGAGCACCAAGCCAGCTTCAAACAATGCTGAGTACTTGCTATTAGGAGAAAAGGAAAGATATACCCATTTGAATGCAGAGTAACAATGAAAAGCAAGGAGAGATAAGAAAGCCTTCCTCAGCAATCAATGGAAAGAAATAGAGGAAAACAATAGAATGGGNCCTTCCAAGGAGTAAGCGTCTTTCACTTTCATGGCTGCAAACACCATCTGTAGTGATTTTGATAGATGAGGTTAAAAGGCTTATGCAAGCTTCTTGATACCTTTCTGGATATGGGTTTGCCTTCCCTGACCAAGTACCTTAGCCAGCACCATCATTCAAAGAGTAGCAGAATGTTTGATATATCAATGTGGTATCTCATATAACGCTGTCTCAAATGAGGGGACCCATTTTATGGCAAGAGAGGTGTGAAAATGGATGAGTGACCAAGGGATCCATTGGTTTTAACTTTACCACATCACAAGAAGTAGCTAACTTAATACAGTGGTGGACGGGCCTGTTAAAGGCTCAGCTAAGGCATCAGCTTAGGCGTGATACGGGGCAGTGTTATGGCACTCTGCTCTAGAACATGGAACTCATGGTCACTGTAAGGGCCTACGTCCCCAGGAGCTAGAATACTTGGGTCTGGGAATCAAAGGATAGTACTAGGATTGAGCCCTTTACCTCTTCCAGTGAGCCACTGAAACCCTAGACTCTTTTGAGGTAAAGGTGCTGATTTTCAGGGGAAGAATTCTTCCAAGAAATATAGTAAGGCCACTCGAAGCTGAGTACCCTGGCCATTTTAAGTTGTTCTTGCCAGAGAGTCAGCGGACAAAGAAAAGTGTGGCTGTATTTGTGGGGATAAGAACCCTGATTACCATGAGAAGTATTACCAGTGACTACCTTATTGGGGACAGAGAGGAACTCGGGTAATTTTAGGGTGATTTCTTGGTGGTTCCATATTCCATAATGATGGTAAGTGAGCAAATGAAATAAACAAGGTAGCTAAGAGAGCAGACCCTTAAAGGATAAAAGACTTAATCATTCTACCAATCAGCATCAGTCAGCCTCAGTCCAGACCAGTGTTTCCTAACCTGTGGCCCACGGGAATCAGAATCATTTCATGGAGAAAATATTAAAAGCATAGCTTATGAGTCTCTACTCAGCACCTACCAAATCAAAATGTCTGTAGGTAGAACCAGGGGTTTGAGTTTTCAGAAGCTCCTCTTGTCCATCTTATGCACACTGAAATTTCATTTCCATTGGCCTAAAATTTGCATCTATATTTCTTATAGCACCTGGTTTCAGACCTCTATCTTGCCATTCCTTGCCTTAAGACATTTCACTGTTCAAATATAACCCCCTACAATGATACATTTGCAGTTTCTAGCTCAGACAGGGCTGCCACAACCTCTCTTGGATGAATTTCCCCATTTGCCACACCCTTGCTAGAGCAAGAGATCCTGCATTGTTAAGGCCAAGATTTTGGAAACAAAGCAGCCCCAAATGGAAGGAACCTTGCACCTGATCCCAAGTCCTATCAAATCCATCTCTGCTGTGCAAATTTAAAGAAATAAGGGAACCAGGGGATCCCCTGCCTGCCATTTGGCTGGAGAAGGAAAGCTGTTGAAGAGAATGTATGGGCAAATCTCTCCCCTGGGGGCTACCTATTTTCCACCCAACCCCAAACACCAGATAATAACTGTCCTTTCCCCACTATCTGTAAAGAAGGGTGTCGCTGAATATGGAATCATTCAAGTTACCTGCTATTTTTATCTGAAGGAAGATGAGAGTTGATAAATATGTCTTTGTGATAAGTCAGAGAGGGCAGGACTTGAAATCTGTCCAAAGTAACAGGGCTTTATCACTGACTAAAGACTGATGAACCCAGATGGCAAGGCCACACTTTCTTTTTGAGAGTGGCCAGTAAATGGTACAGCTTCCAAAATCTATAGCTTCTCTCTCTCCTCCTTTATGTGCCTCCCACCCTGGCTCTGCTGGCCTTGACTGCAAATCTGCAGGAGGTCTTAAATCAGCAATATATTGTGTCTTCCTCTTTCCTCAACCCTACAGGTTCAAGTATTTGGTCAGTTGCACCTGGTGTTTGGAAACATCCAAATAAGGAAGTTTCTTTTGTCATTGAACGAGGATGCCACTGGCACTTGGCAGGCAGGGGCCAGGGATGATGAGTTCTATAATGCAAAAGGCAATCTATATAACAGCAACAAAAAATAGCCCTGCAAAATTACCAACTGTGAAACGCTAGCAGATTGTGACTTCCAAATTTTTTTGATCAAGACACTTGGTCTCACAGTCCCATAAATACACCCTTCTGAAACAAAAGTTTCATGGAACAGTATTTGCCCTTATTACATGTATGAATTTGGATATTTTCTACTCTATTCTGTACTATTCCATTGAATTAAAAAGACAGAGAGAGACTGGTCAAAACCTATTAAAAAAAAAAAAAAAAACCTTACCAAATAGATTTCATGACCTCCAAATGGGCCAAAACTCATTTTAGGATGTGATCACGTCAAAATTGTGATCACAGCAGCAGTAGAATATGGAATGACTCTCACTGTGAGAATCACTAGCTTGCTCTCACCCACACTCCTTGACGTGGGAAATTTCAGAGCTAAAGTGAAATCCCTGGTGACTTCTGATGGGCTCAACTTGTGGTGCTCTGTCTCCCGAAGAGATGCCTAAAGAGAGACAGACAACTGTCCATCGCTGAGGCCTGCGGTTTTCACAGGACCCTGCTCTGAGCTAAGTGGCCCATATGTTTTGCATTTCCCCACAGTGGGAACAAATGGGTCCAACAAAGAAAAGGCTCTTGCATCACAGTGGACAGTGGAACTAGCCACGGTGGGAGGTGTTGGCTGTAGGGCTGAGGACCCTGAGTTCAGCTGAAAGGCTCTAAGACAGTTCTTCCCACCTTCTCTGAACTACAGCCTGGCATCTATGGCAGAGGTCAGCCTGGTTCTCCAGCTCGATCCCACCTGCCCTGCCACTGTGTGCAAGAAGGCTAGGCTCTAAAATAGAGGGAAAAGTACAAAAGTAGATGCCACCTGAAGCCCAGGGTAAGGTTGGACTCAAGGGGTGGGGTTGTGATACTAACTAATGGGACACTCAGCTACCCTTTGACATCTCCTGACCACTAAAGTCAATCATAGACTGATCCCTTCTTCCAACCGCTTCCTCTAATATTTTACTGCACTCGTAACAACCATCGTATTAACATATTACTTTATTACTTTAAATGGTTGAAATGATACCACTTTCAGAAAATGTGGCCCTCCCCTTTCTTCTCCATGGACAATCCCTCCTTGTATTGGTTTATGCTTTTCCTGCTTCCTGGGTTTTGCAACTTGGTGTTCTCACATGCAGAACCTTGAGAAGAATATCACACTCTCTCTGTGGTACCCCATTGCCACCAAAGACTCAGACAACTCCTCAAACCCTCGCCTCACCCACTCCATGCTCTGGGGATCCCAGTCCTACCAGGGCTCACATTCTTCATAATGCATGAAATGTCATACGTTTTCCCACCAGAAAGCTGACAAAATAAAATGTTGGCTTGCACTGACCTGAGCAGTCTGTATTCTTATAGTCTGAACAAGGTTATGACGACCCACGTAGGTAGGGGCCTTCATGGCTTCCGCACCACTTATCTCATGTTATCGCAATGACCCTGGCGGACCCATCGCAATATCCCTTTCAGAGATGAGAAAACTGGAACTCAGAAGGGTTAAGTAACTGACTCTCTCAAGGCCAGTAGGCTAGTGAAGGGCAGAGCTGGAACTTGAACTTGAGTCTTCTGGCCTTCCATGAATATTCCATTCACATTTCACTGTCTCTACCATGTCAGTAAAGCACCCAGGCTTTATTCAGAACTCCATTCACCTACCCTGTTATCTAGAAGAGACACAAAAAGACAACTGGCAGTTTCTCACCTTCACGTGGGAAGTTGCAGGAGTCTCACGGGACTTCAGTGGGAGGTGGAAGTTTCCAACAGTGAGTCCAGGGAAATCCTAACATGCAGTTTTCACTACTTCAGTATTTGTGCTTCACAAATAGCATTTGCCAAGAGGGACAATTGCTGATGTGGGTAGCTTGCTGTCTGATGGGAGCAGATCCTTCAGACCAATTCCAGTAACTGCCTGTGGCCTGTGAGTGAAAAGGAAAGATCAGAGCAGCCATTGGAATCTTTGGCCAGATAAGTCTGTATTTGAGAAGGCAGCTCACTGCAAGTAGCCAGCAATTCAGATGCAGAGCCTTGAAACTAGAGATTGGGATGGATTTCCAGAAGTGCTCCTGGTCTGTGGCTATTTTGTGAAGGAGAGCAGTAGCCTCTCCACCTGAAAAATTCCTCAAAGTTCTAGGGTGTTCAGCCCAGGGAAACAGCTGATGGTGATACTGACCATGTGAGTCATCAAGAAAAGTTTAAATTGTGCTCTGTGGGTTCTTTTCAGAAAAGCTCAGAAGGGCAAAACATCTTAGCAAAGACTCTCGTCAAAAACAAATAGAATCAAAAGTAACTTTTAAATTTAAAAGGGCAAGCTTTAATAACTTAAAAAACTATTAAAACAGCTCTTTGCCCAAATTTTTACGTACATGTGTTACAAGGGATTTTTTTGAAGCCAAATTTCCTCTTTTATGTTTGTGAACCTCATGAAATGGAACACCTACCTTCTTCAAAAGATGCTTTGAAACCATAAAAAATGTTCATACACTCTGACTCCATAATCCCCTTCTGGGAAGCTAGCCTAAGAAAATACCCTGAAATATGGAAAAAGCCATATACAGAAAAATACTCATCAAAGAGTTGCTTAGTGAAAAACTGGAAGCAGCCCAAATATTCAAAAAGGGGAGAGAGGATGGTAAAATAAATTGGGGTATAAGCCTTGAAGAAATATACTATAACCATTAAATATGATGGTATGAAGTTTATGAAGGATCAAAGAAAATACTTACAATAAAGTATTAAGTTTAAAAATGGTCTGGAAAATACTTGCACACAACGATTTATAAAAACAAGCAGGGAACATAAAAATGTACTTGTCACTGTGTCAATATGGTAGTCGTATGTATTTTTTTTACCTTGTTTTCAAATTTCTCTGTTAGTATTATCAGTTCAGTTCAGTTGCTCAGCTGTGTCCGACTCTTTGCGATCTCATGAACCACAGCACGCCAGGCCTCCCTGTCCATCACCAATTCCCGGAGTTCACCCAAACCCATGTCCATTGAGTCGGTGATGCCATCCAACCATCTCATCCTGTCGTCCCCTTCTCCTCCTGCCCTCAATCTTTCCCAGCATCAGGATCTTTTCAAATGAGTCAGCTCTTCACATCAGGTGGCCAAAGTATTGGCCTTTCAGCTTCAAAATCAATCCTACCAATGAACACCCAGGACTGATCTCCTTTAGGATGGACTGGTTGGATCTCCTTGCAACTCAAGGGACTCTCAAGAGTCTTCTCCAACACCACAGTTCAAAAGCATCAATTCTTCGTCGCTCACCTTTCTTTATAGTCCAACTCACACATCCATACATGACCACTGGAAAAACCACAGCCTTTAAAAAGAAATGTTCAATCCCTAAAAAAAAAAGAAGGCAATCAATGCTATTATTAATGCTTTAAGTAGGAAGAAATATCATTAGTAGAGGCTGGGGGTAATTTGTGAAACTGCCCATCTTATTGCCTAAATACTGTGTTATAATAGTTTCACGTTTTATGAAATAAATATAAAATGTATGCAAAAAGCATATATAAAAATATAGTCTTGCTTAAGAAACAAAAGAGTGCAAATTATATTACTGCAGAAACCACTCAGGGTTTAAAGTTTCTCTTATTTCTGTGTTTTCAGGTTGTTATGGATCCACTTACAAGGGGCTTCTTGTAAAGGAACATTGAAGTAAGTGATACTTAGTGTCTAACTACAGTTTTTATATCATCTGCAGGACTTGATATGCGTGATCCAGTGGACAGGGGTGTTGGGTTTAGGAATAAATCTCATTTTTTCCCTCCACCATCCAGGACACTTAGAATCATGGACGAATTGGAAGGAAACTCTGGGTCATCCAGGTCATTCAGGTAGAAATCTCCTTGCTGTGCTGCTGCTAAGTTGCCTCAGTGTGTCCGACTCTGTGCAACCCATAGACGGCAGCCTGCCAGGCTCTGCTGTCCCTGGGATTCTCCAGGCAGGAACACTGGAGTGGGTTGCCATTGCCTTCTCCAGAAATCTCCTTGGCAGGAGCACATGTCCCAGTGAGTTGGGGGGCAGGGGGCTGGGACATGCAGGGTCCCAAACACGATATATAAATGTGAATCCAGAGTCAAAGTTCTACTTGGGGACAAAACAAGGTCAATTTACAAAAGCAAATGTGTGTGTGTGCTCAGTCACTTCACTTATGTCTGACTCTGTGCGACCCTATGGGCTTTAACCCACCAGGTTCTTCTGTCCATGAGATTCTCCAGGCAAGAATACTGGAGTGGGTTGCCATTCCCTCCTCCAGGGGATCTTCCCAACCCAGGGGTCAAACTCAAGTCTCCTGCATTTCCTGCATTGCAGGTGGATTCTTTACCCACCGAGTCACCTGGGAAGCCCACAAAGGTGAATGAAAGTGAAGTTGCTCAGTCATGTCCAACTCTTTGCGACCTCTTTCCAACAAAGGTGAATAAAACCCCACAAATCTAAATTACTGGGAAAATGTAAACTGGAAATTTAAACCAAAGGAACATAGTTCTTAACACAAGAAACATTCAGGGAAGGGCATAAAGGCACCTGTTCCAGTCTCTAATGTTGCATAACAAACTACCCTAACTTTTAGCAGCTTAAAATAAGAACTGCTTTATTGCATTTCACAATTTTGAGTCAGGAATTCAGGCAAGCAGGACATCTGAGGACACTCAGTGGTACACAGCTGGCAAATGAGTCTAGAGGACTCAAAAGTTCCCTCACGTGCCTGATGCCTGGGGAGGCTGACCACAGCTGCTGCACCAGGCCTCTCTAGCCCAGCAATCCAATCTGCAAGTTGGAGCTCTAACATGGTAGCTGGCATTGCCCAGAGCAAGCATTCAGAGACCTAGACTTCTTGCAAACTAGCTGGAAATTCTAGAACATCACTTCAGTCACATACTATGGGTCAGATAATCAGTAAGTCTAGCCCAGGTTCAAGGTGAGGTAGAATAAGACTCCGCCTCAAAATGGGAGAAATAGCAAAAAGTTGTGGTCAACTCTGATGTACAACAGCTTCATTTTACGTACATGGAACTAGGGGGAAGTCACAGGGAGGAAGCAGTGTAAAGACCTGGAGGCAGAGTTCCTGCATACATTGCTGGTGATGATGTGAATGCAGACAACATTTTGAGAAGACACCTTGTTGTGGGTACAGAATACATGAAACTATTCATCCATTTTGAGCCCTTGTCTCACTCCTGGGCATCTATCTACCCTAAAGTAGTTATACCAGAGATATAAAAGATTTACTATTATCAATCAGACATACAAAAGTACACAAAACCTAAAAGTTCAGCAGTAAGAAAATGATTAAGGCTTGACACCACTCTGGAAGCTAATAAGAATGTTAATTATGAAAATTTTACATAGAAACATGGAAAATATTTACAGTATGGTGTTAAACAGAAAAAAGAAATCCACCAAAGGTTATATGCATATAAACGGGGATCAAAGGAGAACAGACAGGAATAAAAATAGTTTTATTAGGGCAATGCCATTACTTTTCCTATTAGACTTTTTTTTCTTTAAAATACAAAGACAAAGAATCACATTAAATAACACTGTAGGGGATACAAACAGCAAAATTCAGTTGGTGTATGATACTAACTCTATAGGACATGATGATCAAATTTCTTTAAACAAATAAATTACAAGGAAAAGAAAAAATAAGCAGAAGGGGAATTTAGAGGTTTAAAGAAACAAGAGATTGGTCAACCCATTGCAATAATGGGGCATTATTTTGATCCTGATCCAAACAAATGAATTATTTTGTTTTTGTTGTTCAGTTGCTATTGTGTCCAATTCTTTGCAACCTCATGAACTACTACAGCACTGTCCTTCACTGTCTCTTGGCATTTGCTCAAATTTATGTCCATTGAACCAATGATGCTATATCTAACTATCTCATCTTATGCCGCCCCTTTTTCCTCCTACCTTCAATCTTTCCCAACATCAGGGTCTTTTCAAGTGAGTTGTCTCTTCACATCAGGTGGCTAAAGTACTGGAGCTTCGGCTCCAATAAGTATTTAGGTTTGATTTTCTTTATGATTGATAGGTTTGATTTCCTTACAGACCAAGGGACTCTTAAGAGTCTTCTCCAATTAGAAAGCATGTCTTCTTCAGGGCTCAGCCTTCTTTATGGTCCAACTCTTACAAACATAAGTACTGGAAAAATCATAGCTTTGATGGACCTTTGTCAGCAAAGTGATGTCTCTGCCTTTTAATATGTTGTCTAGGTTTGTCATAGCTTTTCTTCCAAGGAGCAAGCGTCTTTTGATTTCATGTCTGCAGTTATTATCCACAGTGATTTTGAAACCCAAGAAAATAAAACCTACCATTGCTTCCACTTTTCCCCCCTTCTGTTTGCTATGAAGTGATGGGACTGAATGCCATGATCTTAGTTTTTTGAATGTTGAGTTTTAAGCCAGCTTTTTCACTCTCCTCTTTCACCTTCATCAAGAGGCTCTTTAGTTCCTCTTCACTTTCTGCCATAAGGGTGGTGTCATCTGCATATCTGAGGTTTTTGATATGTCTACCAGCAATCTTGATTTCAGCCTGTGATTCATCCAGCCCAGCATTTTACCTGATGTACTCTGCATATAAGTTAAATAAGCAGAGTGGCAATATACAGTCTTGTCCATACTCCTTTCTCAATTTGGAACCAGTCAGTTGTTCCATGAACATTTAAGAGACTTTGGGGGAAATTTGAACTCTGAGCTTTTGTTCATCTTGGGGAATTATTGTTTTGTCTTGTTAAAGATAGTAATGTTTATTGCAGATACTTTTTAAAAGTCCTTATCTTTTAAAGACAAATACAGAAATGTTTACAAATTAAATGATATGAAATCTCAGGTTTGCTTTCCAAAATATGGAGGGATGGGAGCAGTTGTTGGGGTGAAGATGAAAGGATGTGAGGAGTTGGTAGTTGGGGGAAGGATGTTCTATATTTCTTTGAAAGTTTCTGTAATTTAAAAAAGTGTTTATTTTCAATGTCATTTAGGTTTGCTGAATGAAGGAATAAGCCAGGCAGTGCCTTGGAGGGGTGAATCAGGCATGATGTGGAAAGGATGCCATGAGGAACTTGGGGTTAAAGAATGAGCAGTGGAGGTCTTACAATTCTAGAGAGGTTCTTACAGACAGGGGACCTGGCCCTGGTCCCAGGGGAGCTGCTTCAAGTCCTATGCCCTCAAAGTCTCAGTTTCCTCAGCCATTAACCAAGGATAAAGATCTTACCTTGCGATGCACCAGTGAAGCTGTTTGACGCGTTAAAGATTCTTTGAAAGTATGAAGATGTTAGTTGCTCAGCTGTGTTCAGCTTTTTGCAACCCCATGAACTGCAGCCTGCCAGGCTCCTCTGTCCATGGAATTCTCCAGGTGAAAATACTGGAGCGGGTTGCCATTCCCTTCTCCAGGGAATCTTCCCAACCCAGGAATGAAACCTGGGTCTCCTGCATTGCAGGCAGATTTTTTGCTGTCTGAGCTACCTTTTCCAGTTTCCAAAGTGTGGATATGTGTTGGGAGGGGTGGGTTCCACCTCTCATCAGTTCAGTTCAGTTCAGTCGCTCAATCGTGTCCGACTCTTTGCGACCCCATGAATCGCAGCATGCCNCCGCTCCCTCCACCCCTTGCAGCGGCCGTTGCCAGTCCCTGTTTTCACCTGTGCTTCTGACCGCTGGTTGTAGACCGAAGGTTCCAACGACTCTTCTTGGGTTTGAATTTGCTAGAGCTGCTCACAGAACTCATGAAACATCTTACTCACTAGATCAGTGGTTTTTTATAAAACGATATAACCCAGGAACAGCCAGATGGACAAGAGGCATAGTACAAGGTCAGGGGAAAGAGTGTAGAGCTCAGAGCATACAAGCCCTCTGGGCGTCCACCATTCTCCCCACAGTTCCACGTGTTCACCAACCCTGAAGCTCTCTGAATCCCATCCTTCTGGGTTTTTACGGAGGCTTCAGTCATAGGCATGATTGATGAAATCATTGGACACTGGCAATTGATCTCAACCTCCAGCCCCTCTCCCCTCCCCAAGGGTCTGGAGGTGGGAATGAAAGTTCCAACTGGCAAGGAGTCCCCATTCTTAGGTGCAGGTCTAAAAGTCACCTCATTAATGTAACAAAAGTCACCTTTATCCCTCTCAGCACAGGAAATTCCAAAGATTTTAGGAACTCTGTGCCAGAAATAGGGATGAAGACCAAATATATATTTAATATTGTAAATGTCACAACCTGTTTTGGGGAGAAAAGCTCTTGAGTGCTGTGCATACATTAGGAGCAGCATAAAGCACAAGCTCTGGCCATGCTTGGTCAGATCACCCAGAGCCCTGGCTCCTAATCTATGAGAGGAGAGAGGACACGTGGTGACCTCAGCGGCTGCTGAGTGGCTGATTACTGATCAGATCACAGAAAGGAAGAGGATGCCAGAAAAGAGAGTCTCAGGGAGAAGCCGGCAGGCCCCGTGTCACCTACCATCTATCTGACAGCGAGTCCTGGGGGCGTGGGGATGGGAGAGGAGTCCTGACCTTGACCTTTAGCTACAGAGGCCTCAGAAGTGGAGCAGGTCATGAACTGTTTCCAAGCTGGGCACAGGGGTCCAGGTGGAAGGACAGAGAGGCGTTGCTTACACAGGAGGGAGTAGGCAGAGGATGTCACAGGGACTCTCGTCTCGCTCCTCTTTCCTGAGGAGGAAAGAGTGAAGCCTGCCTCCACATTCCCGCTTTGCCGCCTTGAACAAGTCACTCCACCTTCCTGAATGGCAGTTGTATCCTCTACAAAATGGACGCAGTAATACCTATCTTGCAGGGCTGTAAAGTGGCTGGGGCAAGGGTGGCATCAGAAGATCTTCAACAAGTAAGAGTTCTCTCCCAATTCATCACCCCTTCAGTCAGAGTGCTGGGCAGTAGCTGTCTCCATATTCTAAAGCAAGGGCCTCACTTTGAGGGAGATATTTAGGATTCATAAGCTTCATTAGAGATCTGATGTTCTTGGTCTGGGATGCGGCCAGGAGCAGAGATTTTTAGAAGCTCCCCAAGTGACTCCAGTGGGCCACCAGGGCTGAGCATTCCTTGTGATACTACTGATAAAGATCAAGTTAATGAATAAAATTAGCCTTTTTCTTATTGCACTTTAGGGACAAGTGCAGCTGAATGGGGGTCTTGGGGTCCAAAGACTTGGGAAATTAAAGAAATTTAACCCCTTGGACACTAGGGTCAACTCTGAAATGTTGTTTAAAGCTTGGACGTTTTGCCAAACCTGGTTTAAGTTTGCTTTTTTTAATAACATGATGAATAGTTCTGTGTTGATTTTTTCCCCCTCCCTATTATTTTGCAATGGCCCTTATTCAAAGGCTTGCAAAATTTGATGAATGATGTTCCTCTGATACACATGTCTAAGAATAAATTAGAAAATATTTGAAATTTATTGAAATATATATAGGGGCAAGTGTCATTTGGTTCTACAAGGATTGAGGGTCTATAGAAAGACGCCTTTCAGAACAAATGTCAAGCATTCTTTTCAGATGAATAAGTCCCTACAGAGGTCCATCATGACTGGCCAGTTAATCCCTCAGTTTAACTAATAACTGTTCACTGATTCTTTGAAAGGAGTTCTGGAATGGGGTTGGGGCTCTAACAGACTCAGGAATGACATAGAAACTCTTGGTCCAGTCCTGGGAAATTGATGCTTTCTTTTCTTTCATAAGCCAGAGGGATCTGGCAGTGTTTTCTCAGACTTCTCTCTTTTACTCTTGGAATCTTTATGCTCTCTGAGACTTAATGAGTAGTTTTCAAAGTGTGGTCCCTGGACCAGCTGCGTTAGCATCATCTGGGCACTTGTTAGGAATGCAAATTGCCCTGCCCACACAGCTTACTGACTGAATCAGAAATTCTGGGCTGGGGCCCAGCCATCAATGTTTTCACCAACCTTCCAGGAGATTCTGATCCACTAGGGCTAAGAACTACTGATTAAGAGCACAGGCGGCTCATGGACAGACTTGGCTTCAAAATCGGCTCTGCCACTTACCACTCAGGTAAGTCACTTCACCTCTAATCCTGTTTCCTCATCTGCAAAATAAGAACGATAATAGCACCTACCGCCGTAGGCTTCTTGAGGGTTAAGGGAAGGAATACAAGTAGAGTGTTTAGCACTGTTCTTTGTGGGGCTGGGATGATGGTGAGGCAAATGAGATGCCTGTGGTCCTGTGGGTACCTCCTTAAATTCTGCATCCAGAGGTGGTTCACTCACTCCACCCTCGTCCCAGTCCTGATTCTTGATATTCTAAAAGTGCTCTGTAAATGGCTACTACTATTTTATATTCCTGAGGGATCATCCATCTTTGGGGCCTCAACCATCCGATGTTCTGGAGTCAAAGACTTTAGACATCTTAGTGTAGAGGCAAGAGCACTGGTTTTGGAGTTCGCCGGATAGGATCTGAACTCTAGGAACACCAGCCAAACAGAGGGGTGCAGAGCAGAGGTGGAGCAAGCCCAGCTCCCCGAAACAGGCTCCTTTCATTGGGCAGGGCTCTTTCTTCCCTGTTTTCTTCTTTCTGAGAGAAGCAGAGGCCACTCTTGAGTTTGGACTCACTTCCATCTGTGATTATGGTATTTTCTGTGTCAGTAGAAACCAATGAAGCATTTGACAAAATTCTTGATTTAAAGTTTCAGCAAATTAAAAATTGAAAGGAAATAAAAAGGTATTTCCTCTTTCTGTCTGAGGACACCCACAAACTTCACTGCGAATATCTTCCTGGAAGATGCTTCTCTCCACCTTGGATCAGGAACAAGATAAGAATCTCACTCTCACTGTGACTCTATGCTGTACCAGAGGCTCTAGATAGTTCATTAAGTCAAGAAAAAGAAATGAAAGGTATCTAAGTTGGAGAAGTAAAATTGCCTTTATGCACAAATGACATGACTGTTTACAGAGAAAAGCTGATGGAATCTACAGTAAAGCTACTAAAACTAAGTGAGTTTAGTGAGGCTGCAGGGTACCAAATCAATGTACAAAGATCAACATTATACACTAATGGAATAAAAATTAGAATTTAAAATGTAAAAATCCTTATTTATTATAGCATAAAATAGGTATAAATCTGCAAAAGATGTGAAACAGCTGTGCTGAAAACTATTAAATGTTGCTGAGTGAAATGAAATAAGATCTAAATAAATGAAGAGATAGCCCATTACTTAATCCAAGGGCCCAAAGATTGACCTATGTTTCTTCTCAGAGTCTTATAGTTTTGATTCATTTTGAATTCACTTTTGTATATGCTATAAGGCAGGAGTCAAACTTTATTCTTTTGTATGTGGATATCTGGTTATCCCAATACCATTTGGTGAAGATCCTGTTTTTACCCACACTAAACAGTCTTGGCACCATTGCAGAAAATCAATTAACCATACATGTAAGGATTTCTTTGTAGATCCTCAAATTATTTTCCATTGTGTATATGTCTATCTTTATGTGAGTACCACACAGTCTTGATTGTTGTAGATTTGTAGTAAATTTTGAGATCATAAAGTTTGAGTCCAGCAAATTTATTCATCTTTTCCAAGATTGTTTTGGCTCTTCGATTTGGACAACTGATTTTTGGCAAAGCTATGAAAGTTGTTTGGTGGAGAAAGAATAGTCCTTTCAACAAATAGAATTTTGGAACAACAGTATATCTATATGTCTTGATTTTTTAACTCTCTTCTGCCCATGACCCCTGCTTTTGGCTCAACCCCTATTATTCTTCTAGAGATCTTTTTCTTATTCCTTTTAAAAAACATAAATTTAATTAATATTCAGTTCAGTTAAGTTGCTCAGTCATGTCCGATTCTTTGTGACACCATGAATTGCAGCACGCCAAGCCTTCCTGTCCATCACCAACTCCCGGAGTTCACTCAAACTCACACCCATCGAGTCGGTGATGCCATCTCATCCTCGGTCGTCCCCTTCTCCTCCTGCCCCCAATCCCTCCCAGCATCAGAGTCTTTTCCAATGAGTCAACTCTTCGCATGAGGTGGCCAAAGTATTGGAGTTTCAGCTTTAGCATCATTCCTTCCAAAGAACACCCAGGGCTGATCTCCTTCAGAATGGACTGGTTGGATCTCCTTGCAGTCCAAGGGACTCTCCAAGCATCTTCTCTAACACCACAGTTCAAAAGCATCAATTCTTCAGTGCTCAGCTTTCTTCACAGTCCAACTCTCACATCCATACATGGCCACAGGAAAAACCATAGCCTTGACTAGATGGACCTTTGTTGGCAAAGTAATGTCTCTGTTTTTGAATATGCTATCTAGGTTGGTCATAACTTTCCTTCCAAGGAGTAAGCATCTTTCAATTTCATGGCTGCAGTCACCATCTGCAGTGATTTTGGAGCCCCCAAAATAAAGTCTGACACTGTTTCTACTGTTTCCCCATCTATTAAGTTTACATCTTCTTGGCCTATGCTTTCTCTTCTTGCAAGGTATGTCTTGTCTCTCCATTCATAGATGATTTCTAAAATCCTAGACTGTGACCAGCTAAAAGGGCAAAACTGAGGGAAGCCAAGGAAGCCGGCTGTGAGTCTGTTCTCTGTGTCTTCCTCAGACAATGGCCTCCCCTCCCCCTGGCTAGCTCTGGGGAAGGGTGTGAGTAGCCAGAGCTACAACGATTTGGGTAGCAGCAGGGCCATCAAGCACTGAGCAACTTCTCTCACTTCACTTCTGAAGAAGTCAGAGTCTCCTCAGCATCCTCATCTATTTTGCCCATTAGTGTAACAAATGTCTTTATGACATAAATCAAATACCTTGTGCACACAGATGTCCAGCTCACCTGTACAGACAGGCCTCAGAGGTCCTGATTTAGACACTGATGGGGCAGGAAGTACCAGGAGAACTCTGTGTGACACAGAATTCTCACCGTGTGGCCCCCTATCCAGCAGCATCAGCGTCACCTGGGAACATCTTAGAAACCAAGTTCTCAAAGCTACTGAATCAGAACTTTTGGGGTGGGACCCAGCAATTTCTGTTGTATCCAGACCTTCAGGTGGTGTTGAGGCATCTGATAGTTAAAATGCTCACTTGCTGGCACTAAATTACCAAGACTTAATATTCTCTGACCCTGTCATTTGCTGTCTGTTACTTAAAATCTCTGGGTGTCAATCTCTTCATCTGAACTGGAGATGATAAAGGTACCAGCCTCCTAAAGGCTCATGTTTAAGTTAATGGAATGATCCATGTAACTCTTGTTCAAATTACTCAGGAAGCACTTCATAATCATTAGCTTATAAATGTGAATTTCCCTTGCCTTCCCTGCTTATGAATATTCATTGTCATGTGTAACAGTTGTATAACTAATTCTCAAAGAAATTTATGTGTGATGGTCCTGCTCATTTTCATAAGAAGCAAGGTAAGTATTATCATCACCTTCACTGTCTACTGGGCCACAAGGTTCAGATGATAAACTGTCTTTCCAAGGTGACAATGAGACAGAAACCTCTTCTGACTTGAGCATCTGTGTATTTGCATCTCATCATGAGTTCTCAGAGTACAGGACTGGACTTTTAGTTGACATAGGTTTAGCTGTTTTAAGTGAGGTACCTGTATTTGTACATAATACAGAAAGAAAGATATGGTTAATGGTGATGCTGTTGTGCTTAGTCGCTCAGTCATGTCTGGTTCTTTGCGACCCCATGAACTGTAGCCTGTCAGGCTTCTCTGTCCATGGGATTCTCCAGGCAAGAATACAGGAGTAGGTTGCCATTTCCTCTTCCAGAGGATCTTCCCAACCCAGGGCATTGAACCTGTCCCTTCTGTGTCTCTTGCATTGCAGGCAGAGTCTTTACCCACTGAGTCAAAGTGCTTTGCAGGACACTGCTTAGCACCTTACTCATCACTGCTCCCTGAGAGTCCTCATTTTTAAAGGGGCAAGACTGTTTGGTGAGGTAGGACAGGCTGACTTAGCTCCAGCTTCTGACTCCTACATTTCTTAGCTGAGCGTGTGACCTTGAACAAGGTACGTGCCTCCCAGAACTTCCTTTTCCTCTTCTGTAATACAGGGCTTTATCCCTGCCCTGCGCGGCTCCCAGGGCAGCCTCGGGTCTCAAAGGAAATAATAGCTGTAGAAGCCCTTTGCACACTCTAAAGTGCATGCGCAAGGATGGAATTGGAAGTCACAGAGGTAATGAAGGAGGAGTTTGCTGAAGACAAATACCACTGGCCCCCAACTCCAGCACTCAGCAGCCCTGTGGAGTGGCAAGACCAAAGTCTGTGCAGCCGGTGGGAGGTAGGTGGAGACTAGTGGAGAATTAGTCAGGATATGTGGTCTGATCCATGTCGAAGAGCAGCCTGCCAGCATAGGGGTAGCTCAGAGTCCCTGCCAGGAAGGGCCACAGGCCTATGTCATCACAGGTATGAGCCATCAGCTTGGAAAAAACCCACTGCTGGCCTGCTTCCTAGCTAGCCAAGGACGCTCTGGAGTCAGGCCCAAGGAGTCCACTTGAAGTAAAAAAAAAGTTTTTGTCCCGGGCACCAGTTCACAAGAATACCTTGGGCGAGACCTTCACTTCTCTGGGCCTTGGTTCTACAACACAAGCCAGCATAAGGAGGCCGGTTCACACTATCTCTCTACCTCTTGTTATTATTCATCTAGCACTGGGTGCTGGTACCTGAAAAACTTCCCTGCCCTTGCCTTTTCCTGAGTAATGACGAATGTCTTTCCCTGTTGCAATATTCGGAGACACGTAAGAGAGCTTCCAGGAGACTATGCCCAGTGGTTGAGGGTGGAGCTGGGCACCAACCTGTCTGGGCTGGAATATTGGCTAGCTGTGTGGCCTTGGGCAGCTTGCTTACCCCTGAACACTCAGTTTCTCCGTCTACAAAATAGGAATCATGAACGCACCTACTTTGCTGGGTTGAAGATCAGTGAGGTGATGTGTAAGGGCTTTATCTAGTTCCTGGCAGAGGAGAGGCTCAATAAAAAGCTGTTATTCTTTTCTCCTAATGTGAAGGTACAGAGGGGCCATGCTGAATTGACTTTGGAAACATGGAGGCACCTGACAATTATTAAGAGTCTGTGAGCCCTCACATAGAGGCCATAATCTGTTTCCTTTAGGCTTTTGAAGGAACTGGAAATAATCTGAGGAACCCAGCACCCAGAGGCTCCCAGCCTGGGAGTCTCAGGAGAGACTGCTGCCCAAGAGTCTCAACAACTTTTCCAGCTCTGATAACACCTCCTGCTGAAAAATCGCCAAACCTCTTAAAAAAAATCCAAGTGGTCAATAGCAGCTGGGCTTGTGGCGAGTCCAAAGCAGACACCAGGAGGAGCGGCCACAGCCCTGAGTCCTGTCTCCCAGGGGCAGGGTCCTTGGACAAGGGGGCACGTCAGAGGAAAGCTTGCAGCCTCCGTTAGTCCAGGAACAGAACCTCCACACCCCTCCAAACTCTCTGATCTGAAAATGCCAAGAGAGAAGGAAGTGGTTATTTCAAAGGCTGGGCGAGCCTACTTTGCAAAGGAATCTTAGTCCTGAGTCCCTCAAGGATTTGTTGAAAGAGAGAACATTGCCTGTTTCCTTTCCGTTTCCTCCTCCTATTCCTTGCAGACCTGTTCTAAATATATTTCTTAGAAGTCAGGATATAAGATGGCAAGACGCAGAAACCCAGCATCAAAGGTAGAGAGAAAGCTTGGGATCTGGGTGGGGTGGGACTCATTCAGGGGGGTCAGCCATGCGATGAGGTCTCCCACGGCAAACGCCACAGCTGGGAGGAATAGCACACAACCCTCCCCTCTATGGGCTCAGTTCAGTTCAGTTCAGTCACTCAGTCTTTGAGATCCCATGGACTGCAGCATGACAGGCCTCTCTGTCCATCACCAACTCCCAGAATTTACTCAGACTCATGTTCATTGTGTTGGTGATGCCATCCAACCATCTCATCCTATGTCATCCCTTTCTGCTCCCACCTTCAGTCTTTCCCAGCATCAGGATATTTTCCAATGAGTCAGTTCTTCATATCAGATGGCCAAAGTATTGGAGTTTCAACTTCAGCATCAGTCCTTCCAATGAATATTCAGGACTGATTTCCTTTAGGATGGACTGGCTGGATTTCCTTGCATCCAAGGGATGCTCAAGAGTCTTCTCCAACACTACAGTACAAAAGCATCAATTCTTCGGCACTCAATTTTCTTTATAGTCCAACATTCATATCCATACATGACACTGAGAAAACCATAGCCTTGACTAGATGGACCTTTGCTGACAAAGTAATGTCTCCGCTTTTTATTACACTGTCTAGGTTGGTCATAACTTTCCTTAAAAGCATCTTTTAATTTCATGGCTACAGTCACCATCTGCAGTGATTTTGGAGCCCCCCAAAATAAAGTCTGACACTGTTTCCACANACTTTTTCAATCAATCACAGGTTTTATTTAGGCAACACGCTTGCTGCCAATAACAAGACTCAGGAGTTCACACCCAGGGGCAGGGGCCTGCTGCGGCACAGAGCACCCGTGTCTTGTCTGGTGGGCCACACCTTACTAGATGATGCTATGCACCCCGGGACTCCGTGGACAAAGTGCAGCTCCCTGCAGACCTCCACGGACACTCCCAACCCCAAGGCTCCCTGCACGCCCCCGGCACCAAGAGCACCTCGGTGGGAGTCCTCGAAGCTCCCCTCCCCTCCCCCTAACACGTCACGTCTTCTCATATCCACGAGCATCCAGAGCTACCCCCATCCTAAGAGCAGGCAGGGAGTCCCCCTCACCCTTCTCCTTGCAGAGGTCCCTGCAGCCTCAGAAACCATCACAGCCACTACTATCCACATCCCAACCTGCCAGCCTGCCCTTCCTGGAAGGCACCATCTAATGAGTCTTCACCTGAAGGGACAGGGAGTATTAGCATGGGCTTAACGGTCTATTTGAAAATTAAACTAGACAAAGACACCACCAGGCACATTTCCAGCCCCCGAGTTCCTACCGTGTCCATCCGACTCTGCTGCGGGCCACCTGCCCGTGCTCCTCGACCCTGGGCTAGGAACGCAAGGATCAGGGCTATGTGGGAAGGGCAACCCAAACCACAGACACCGGGTTGAAGCCGGGCATGGGCGCAGGGTGGCAGCTGAGAAAGCAAGTCAGGAGCTGTCTGTGTCTGGCCCAGGGCAAGCAGCCAAACATCAGGGTGATACATCATTTTAAAAGAAACCTCTCTGTGGTGCTTTTAAAGAAACAACTCTCCAGGCTCGATCAAGCCCAAATAAAGCAGACTATTAAAAACCACCTTTGATTTGATTTGCATTAAATAAGCATTGATAAATAACTAGCAGTTCAGTTTGCCGGGTCTCTGTAACATCACACTGGAACAGCTAAGCAGAGTCGTTACTGGACGAGTCCCTTCATAAAGGAACACGCTAGCTTTCTGCTCAATTATTCAGCCAGTTTCNCAGATGTTGGCAATTTGATCTCTGGTTCCTCTGCCTTTTCTAAAACCAGCTTGAACATCTGGAAGTTCATGGTTCACGTATTGTTGAAGCCTGGCTTGGAGAATTTTGAGCATTACTTTACTAGCAGGTGAGATGAGTGCAATTGTGCCATAGTTTGAGCATTCTTTGGCATTGCCTTTCTTTGGGATTGGAATGAAAACTGACCTTTTCCAGTCCTATGGCCACTGCTGACGTTTCCAAATTTGCTGGTCTATTGCATGCAGCACTTTCACAGAGCTATGGATGCCTCTCACCTATTCTCTCTGGCTCCTCACACCAACCACCAGAGATATCCAAGCCAGGTGTTCTTAGTCCCATTATACAGAAGGAGAAACTGAGAGCCAGAAAGGAGGTGGTAACACTACACATCCGGTTAACTTATACTGAGCACTTACAATTTGCTAATAAGGTACAGCAACCCACTCCAGTATTCTTGCCTGGGAACTCCCACAGACAGAGGGGCCCGGTGGGCTACAGTTGATGGGGTCACAAAGAGTCAGACACGACTGAGTGACTAGTATTACACTTTTCAATAAAGTTCTGAGAACTCATAGGCTCCCCACAAGGATCCTCTGAGGAAAGCACTATTATTACTATCCCCATTTTACAGATAAGAAAGTTAAGGCACAGAGATATCAAATAACTGTTAGATACCAGAGCCCACATTTAAAATCATTGGCTACACCAGCCCTGCCCAAGGAATCACATGAGTCAGTGGCAAGTTCAGTGGTCTTTCCCTGCCACCCTTCTGCTTCTATGTGGTCAGTATAAGCCTGGCTATTTTAACAATCGAATCTACACAAAAAAGAGGTCAGTGTGTGGGAGGGAGGGAGCCCCCCATCACTGAAGGGCATCCCAACCAAAAGTACACGATCCCCTGGCGGGCTGTCACAGAGGTGACTGGGGTTGATCTTAAGGCTCTTTCCAGACACGAGCATTCACACAGGATGGAAGCACATGGGTGCATGCTCAGTTGTGTCTGACTCTTTGCAACCCTATGGACTGTAGCTCACCAGACTCCTCTTGTCTGCGAAATTTTCCAGGCAAAAATACTGGAGTGGGTTGCCATTTCCTACTCCAGAGGATGGGAGAATGAAATCCACTGTAGGTGCTAAACAAACCTCCAAAAAGATTTCTAGGTCTCATCTTTTCCTTCCATTCTCATGTCACTGATTCACTCTTAAGCTACAATTTATAATGTACTGAGCACCTATTATGCATCAGTTGCGGTGTCACGTAACAAGGGACAAGACAGACACAGCCCCTGCCCTCCTGGAGCTTGTACTCCAGGGACCTACACAATCCGGGTTGCCTTCCCCCAGCTTCCTCTCCTAAGCCAGTTTCCTGCTCTGGAACTCGTCTCCTACAGTTTGTCTTCTGCCAACTCCTCCTGCTGAAATCAAACCCAATTCAGATGCCTCCCCTTCTAGAGCACCATCACTGGCGCTCCCAACAGCCGTGTCTTCCCTCCTGCCAGGCTCCTGTGACCAGCACAGGGTGTCTACATATCTCACGGGGAGTTATGTTGATCTGGTTTGAATTTCAGATGTTATGGGGAAGTAGGGGGGTTCTTCTACAAGACGACGATCTCATGGTCAGCAGGGTGATTGGGTCCTAGTCTGGCTTTCCAGTGCCAGGCATCCTGACACACAGATTTATTCACTGAACAAGTATGCCCCGAGCACCTATGATGTGACAGGCACTGTTCTGCCTCTGGGTTTACAACTGTGAATAAAACAGACAAAAAGCCCTACCCTCATTGACATTCCAGTGGGAACGAGTAAGTCAACAGATTGATAACTGAATGAATATGCATTGAATCCTGAAAATCCTTTTAAGACCTTTTACCTAGGAAAAGGTACATTTTATAGGACTGTTTGTATATCCACAAGGCCAAATATTTAAGTAAACTAAGTGAGCTCTTGAAGGAAGCCTATTTTCCTCTGTGCTGTGAGTGTTTAAAAAATCACCGGAAAGAGATTGTGTTGGAATGAGTTACTACAAAATGACCCTGTTTGGGAATCCAAAACCACTGAGGTACTAGTCTGAGACTTGCATAAAGTAAAATAAACTAAGCTTTAGAGTCACAGGAAAGATTCAATTTGAGGAAACACCAGACCCAGGGGCAGTAATAACAAAAATAATCATAGCAAACACTTACACAGCACAGTCTGTGTGCCAGACCCAGGAGAAGCCCAGGTTCCCGACGGATGACTAGGCTGTGTCAGAAGGAAGGGGAAGCTACCAGAGGGGTGACCCTGACTGGAGCTGTCCCTCGAGATCAGGCCATTGTTCACTTGGGCTGTGACTATCCTGTGAACCTTAGCGAGCTTGCAGCCTGGTGCCTTTGAAATTCCTGGGGATTCAATGGCAGAAAAGACAGGTTTTCCCAAATGAAAGGAAATTTGATTCCCTAAAATAGGAAAATCATGCTTGGGGAGGAAATTCCTTGTTACTACAGAGGCATCTTTACTCCCTGAAAAGAAGACTGGAAGCACACTTACTGAGAGCCTGCTGAATACCAGGCACTGTGAGAGGATCTGGCATGAACGACCATTTACTCACTGCTGCTACTGCTAAGTCACGTCAGTCGTGTCCGACTCTGTGCGACCCTGTGGACCGCAGCCTACCAGGCTCCTCCTTCCATGGGATTTTCCAGGCAAGAGTACTGGAGTGGGTTGCCATAGTGGGCGCTATTCTAGGGCTTCCCAGGCAACACTAGTGGCAAAGAACCTGCCCGCCAATGCAGGAGACATAAGAGATACCGGTTCGATCCCTGAGTCGGGAAGATCCCCTGGAAAAGAGCATGGCAACCCACTCCAGTATTCTTGCCTAGAGAATCTCATGGACAGAAGAGCCTGGTGGGCTACAGTCCATAGCGTAGCAAAGTGTTGGACATGACTGAAGCAACTTAGCATGCATGCACAGGCGCTGCTCTAATGTGAGGTCACAGCCGGGAATGAAATATATACATACTGTCAGTCCCCAGAGCTGACATGCAGCTAGGATGTCCCTATATAACTGCTTACTTGTTAAAAATATTTACATGTTTTGTAATGCTCTGTTTTATACAGCAGCTGCCCTGAGCCCCCGAGTGTCTCCTCCTTCCGTTCTCCAGCTGCCCCAGGCCCTCCTCCCATCTTTCCCCACTAACTTCCCTAAGATCCAGCTACTCCAGAGTTGACTCCAGCACAGCTGCAAGCCCAGAAGACCTGGCACATGTTGGTGGCTCAGCCGGATCTGACTGGCCGGTGCCTGTTAAGTGTTCTGTTTATCACCTTTGCCCGACCCTTCTGGAGCTGCCAGGCCATGAGTATTTCACTTAACCCCCAGCAGCCCAGTGAGCGGGAACATTGACCCTCTCGGTATCCTGCTTCCAGCCCCTTAAATGCCACTCTTCCCCAAAATTCCTTCTCCCGCTGTCCCCCAAACTTCCTTCTCCCACTGCCCTCTCCTTCCTCACTGTGTCCTGTAGTGAGCTGATCCCCTGGTTTCATACCTTTTCTACTCACTCACATCCCCTGAGTTTGCTTCTCCAGCCTGGATCATTCTCCTGAGTTGGCCATATGACCAGCTTCCTACTGGATGTCTCCCTGGGAAGTTCCCCTGCTGCCTCAGACTCAAGGTCTCCCTAAGCAACTGAGGACAACTTACTTCCCAGACCTTGCCTTCCTTTCTCATCTCCTCTTGCCTCCTCCTGGGTTCCCGTTTCTCTTATTCATGCAAGCATGTATTCGTGCCATAAACACCAAGAGAGTATCCGTTACATGCTTAGCACCGAGGCTGGCACTGAGGATGAGGAAGGGAACAAGACAAACCCTCAAAGAGCTTATAGCCCATCAGGTGCCCAAGCGAGAAAGTAACCTCCACTCCTCCTTCCTTAAAGCCCCAGCAGGAATATTAAACAAGCCCTGCAACTTGCCCTTTCCCTCCATCTCCACTGCCAGGGCCTGAGCCCAGATCCTCATCCTCATCCTCTCTCCCCGAGGCCTCCCTCCCAACATCCTCAGACTCCTTGCTTTGTGAACCCCCCCAGTTCTTTCTCAGTCACACAGTCAGATGGCCATCTTAGCACACATTTAAGCCTTCCCATTCCCAACCTGTTGTCTTCCACGGCCCCTCATTGCCGTCAGGAGAAGGTGCAAGCTCCCTGGCCTGGTGTTCATAGCCCCTCTTGAACTCGTTTGCTCCCAGCGGGGTTGGCCTGGCCGGTGATGAGCTTTTGGGTGATGGACCTGTTTATTCCTAACTACTTGCTGTCTCCTCTCCAGCCGGGGTACACATGCACACAGATCCCCATGAGCACATGAAAACATGCAGACACACTCATGCTCAGATTCACATGAGACACAAATGAGCAAGGCTATTTATACCTGCACACATACCTTCATCTGGAGTTGCCAGATTTATCAAATAAAAACACAAGGTACCCAGTTAAATTTGAATTTCTGGTCAACAACAAACTACTTGTAAGTATAAGTATATACCAAATATTGCGTGGGACAGACTTACTACACTAAAAATAATTTGTTGTCCATATGAAACTGAATTTTAACTAGGTGTCTGTATTTTATCTCGTAAGGCCGCACATCAAGGAAAGCTTACACAAACAGCACCACATACAGGGCCCAGCTTACACACACACGTTACACACTGACAGTTCAATACATCTGAACATGCATGTTTCATGTCATGCCTCCAGGACGAACGGGCATCTCACTGCCTAGACCAAGCTGCAGCAGGGCCCTGCAATGGGCCGGCTGTGCAGAGCGCTGCAGGGAAACGTGTATCCGTGGACAAATGCCTGATTGATGGGAACTCCTGTATGTCCAAGTTCCAGAATGTTGTGTGCCCAGGCAGACAGAGTTAAGCTCTAAAACCTAACTTCAGCACATCTGTACTGTGTGTCTTTGGGCAACTCACTCAGCCTCTCTGAGCCTCCATCATCTCATCAGTAGAATGGAAATATTCCATTAATAATACAATTCCTTGGGGTCATGGTGAGAATTACTAAGTGACATCATCTTTATGGAAGACATTTTTAGAGTTTTGGATACAAATCAGTTATGATTTACTCTCTTACTGCCTAATGCATATGTAAAATCAAAAAACATTAATTGCAATTGGATTCAGAGACGAAATGGCCCTAAGAGCTTAAATAAAGCACAGAAGAGAAGGCAATTAAACGTTGGAACAATCAGGCGGTTAAAGAGGGTGGGAAGAAACTTTTGGAAGTGATGAGCATATTTATGGCATAGATGGTGGTGATAGCTCCATGGATATATACTTATCTCCAAACTCATCAGATTGTGTTCATTACACTGTACAGTTCTTTGTATGTCAATCATACCTCAGTAGGGGTAAAGAATTGCCTGCAACGTGGGAGAACTGGGCTCGATCCCTGGGTTGGGAAGATAGCCTGATAAAGGGAATGGCCTGGAAGATTCCATGGACAGTATAGTCCATGGGCTGCAAAGAGTCAGACACAACTGAGTGACTTTCACATACCTCCATAAAATGGTTAAAAACAAACAAACAAACAAAAAAACAATAAAATCAAGCACTAGTATTAACACTATAGAATCACACNCTGGGCTCGATCCCTGGGTTGGGAAGATAGCCTGATAAAGGGAATGGCCTGGAAGATTCCATGGACAGTATAGTCCATGGGCTGCAAAGAGTCAGACACAACTGAGTGACTTTCACATACCTCCATAAAATGGTTAAAAACAAACAAACAAACAAAAAAACAATAAAATCAAGCACTAGTATTAACACTATAGAATCACACCCTAACAGGTCAGATCCTAAATTCAGCACAGACAGGGAAAACTGTGTATGCTTAAAACAATTTGGAAACCCTTTAGCCTTGTATACACAATGTTTTGAGATGTCAAATAATAATTCTTGTGCACACAGGAAACTGAGGACCAAAGAAATACAATAAAGGGAGGGACAAAAGAAACTTCTTTGCAAGTATCTGAGCATATTCTGCTTTTCAAACGACTAGCAAATCCCTAGTGGTAGATGGCAGGGGTGGAATCTGCCTGCCTGCAGGGTTTCCTCCATTCTTCTAAAAACATTGAGATTCCAAGTGTCTGACAGTACCATTATTCATCAGTTATCTCCCACCTTGAATACATGAGGATTAAATATGCTTGTTCCCTTAAGGTTAGGCAAGATCAAGTGACTTGCCATAGCCAATGAAACATGAAGTGATGTGTGTTATACCCGGGCAGACGCATTCCAGTTCTGCTAAGTGCTAAGCAGCACTTCTCCTTCCCCAGCTGCAGAAGTAAACAACACTCCAGATGGTGAACCCCAAGTATCTAAGAGAGGTCAATGTTGGGCAGAGATTCCGCTGACCTACAATGGATTTGCAGCCTGAGGGAGAAACAACCTCTTGCTGTCTTAAGCATTTTGTATTTGGGAGGTGTGTGTTACTGCAGCAAAATCCAGCTGACCCTGACTAATGTGCTTTATAATGTGAATACATATTCATTTATTTGTTTGATAAGATTTTTTTCATGTCATTACCTCTTAAGGGGGAATAAAGTTCTAAGTAAACTTGTAAATTAAATAAGACTGCTGTGACTTCAGGTAATTATACCCTTCCTGAATACAGATTGGTTCCAAGTAGGGAAAGGAGTACATCAAGGCTGTATACTGTCACCTTGTTTATTTAACTTATATGCAGAGTACACCATGAGAAATGCTGGACTGAATGAAGCACAAGCTGGTATCAAGATTGCCGGCAGAAATATCAATAACCTCNGAGCCCCCCCCCGGCCCCCCAGGACAAGGATGGTGGGGAGCACTCCCCCCTGCCCGGTCTGGGAGCGAGTCTAAGCAGGAGGAACCGAGGAGGGATCTGATGTGGCCCTGGGCTCTCCGGGGCCGCCCCCAACTTCCGCTGTCTGGACCTGAGTCCAGGGAAGGAGGCACGCAGCAGCAGGGCCTCGCGGGGCCTCTCACCGAGTCCCCAGCTGTGCGACCTGGGGCGGGAAACTCGCCCTCTCTGGGCCCTGCCCAGGCCTGTGTGTAGTGATGCTCCTGCTGGGAGGCTGCAGGTGAGTAGGCCCAGCCTGAAGGCCATCTGGAGATGCCCCCTCCCTAGAGCCAGCAGGGCAGGGGGTTGGTTCATGCCCCTTTAAGGAAAGCCTGCTTCTCTGTCCGCGGGGAGGGTGGAGGCGTACTTTTCTCTGAGGTGTTGGTCTTTGTCCCACGGGGAGGAGAGGCTGGCTCCTCCGGGGCTCTGAAGGAATCTTCCCCCTCTCCCTCC